>JACXIV010000148.1:771307-1069456 GCA_014737475.1 Bombus confusus
CGTCCTGACAGCTCAGATAACGGGCGTGACATTTTGAAAAATTGAGGCCAACGATGCGAACAACGTCAACGAAATGCATCCTCGTCGTCCGTTTTCCTTCTCCCCCTTTTTTTCCACCGCTGCACCACCACGAGCGTGGGCTCCGCGAAAAAAGCAGGAAAAAATGCAACAAAACAGAACAACAAAAAAAGAGAGCCAACGTGAAACAACGTACACCGGTTCACCATTAACACGCTCGATATATCCAATTTTGAATTACGAGCGAATATTCGAAAACGCGCGACACCTTTTTCCGAGCAGACGACGCGCCTCTATAAGGCCTTCACTTCGTTGAATGAACTTTATGATGAAATATCGCAGTGCCGGTTCGGTGTCGCTCTTTCAAGGATGGTTAGAAATCAGATCTGGGAACGAATATAGCCATAAATGTCTAATACGCTACTCTTCTTTGGATTTCCAAATTTTTACGTCCTCGACAACGCATTTTATATGGTTTTATCGAAGCATACGGGCGAAGTAATCGGGATGTCAGTGTTTATTTTCGCATGCAGCGTCATAAGATATAAGCATTTTGAAAACATCGAACGTAAGCGTGTGTGTGAATTTTATTATCGAACAACATTCTGTTGTATTAATAAAAATTCATGCGCGACCGTATATACGCGAAAATCGAAAGAAAAGAAAACTAAGTGACCAGAACAGGGACAGCGCTGTCTGGAAGAAGGAATCCATAATGGCAGGTCGACGTTGAGCTGGTCCGAGCATCGATGGGCCTCATGCACGTCCTCGGCCAGCAAGGAATACATCCGAGTTATTTAAAAAGGCCACTATCCGTTATCTCGATCGGAGAACGCGAAGGGTCGTTTGAAATATTTCTTCCTCCGGTGTTTCGAAGGTCTGCCATTCGAATGGCTGCCGGCCAGCGCACGAGAAAACAAAGGCGCACCAGCAACGTGTCCTCGTGTCTCGTTTCTTTTTTAATTATCACCCTTCCCTGGCTTCACACGCGTTTTGCTTTACGAGCTGTTCATACTGAATTTTCCATAAGTCTCGTAAGTTATGAACTTCGTAGAGAGTAATAACAATAACTCTGCACGGCCAGGATGTTTCTTTCTACAGCGATGTAAAAAGACTAATTTACTCTCAGTTCGTAGATGATTAAGTAATTTTCAAATTTCTGACGGAGCAACTCCCTTTTTTTCAATTATCAGATATCCAAGTTACAGCCTGGCTACAAGCCGAGTTTACGGAAGCTTCGTTGCAGCGTCCGGTTTTATTTTTCCAGCAGTTCGTTGTCCCCTCCCTTAATCTCTATCGACAATTAAACGTTTCCCGTATGTAAGGCGGCGATCTTTTCCATCGTCATTCTTCAAAAGCAACGCGCCGGGTGGCCAATAGCGATCGTCAGATAAAACAGAACGATTAGCCTTTGAATGAGTGGAGCGTACGGAGCGAGAGAAAGAAACATCAACGTATAAAGAAAGAAAGCATCTATCGGTAAGGAAACTGTCATTGGTGGCTAGTGGAAAAGTCTGTAACATTGTAAACGATGAAATATATACACGAATGTACTCACCAGCGAGTCGACCTCCGGATCCGCGATGTAGTAGGGTTTCTCTTGTCTGATCTGTAACACACAAGCACACACGTAAGGAGCTTTAACAATTAGGCTCGGTGGTAATTGCTATATTAAAACTATAGATACGATCGTATCTCGCCCAGTCGTATATGCGTACACGCGTGTTCCTTTATCTTGTACGTGCTGGTTCTCCTTCTCTTAGATCGATCGCTCGTTCCACATCCCTTTCTTACCACCATTTTATTCTATTCCCGTGCACCTCTTGGCTGGCCATGGGATTCGCTGTTCCAGCCTAGTGTCTCTCTCTAAGTGATTTCCTCCGCGTGCTTTCTCTTAATTGGACCCCTACAGTTCAATTCGTACGTATAGAAACGGAAACGCGTCGGTGAACGCGGTGGAATTCTCTGAAGCGCGCGAGAGAGCAGTTCCGACCATCGGGGATGCGTAAAAGAGGGGAAACGGTGAAAAACGAGAGAGGAACGAGACGAGGAGATTCTCAAGCATTTTCATGGCGCCGCATAGTGCCGATCAGAATGGAAACAGAATGCACGGGGGAGAGAGCTCGATGCCCGAGACCGCTCGATGCTCGGGGCCCGCTCTTAATTGGACCCACGGTGTTCTTACTGAAAGGAAGCGAGCCGGGATCCAAGGGAAAAAAGAAGGAACAAGACGAACGACAAATCTTGATGGAAGTACCGGTTAATCTCGTGGAATCCACCGACGGACCGCGGCAGATTATGCTCTCTCGACACCGAACCGCGCCATCCGATTAGATCGCCCGTCCCCGACTCTCGGATGAATATCGTTAACATTCTTCCCGCGCGCCGCCACGGTCCTCGATATTGTTTCTCTGATCGGTATATCGAAAGAGGATGCCCGATGAAGTTTCGTAATCAGTTCCCGCGGTTTCCTATGGGAGAAAGGAATTAAGGTGGGTCGAAAATTGATCCATGACGCGGAACAACATTAACTTTCCTTCATTTTCTCTGATGTAGGTTCGACGTTTAACCTTCGCCCATTTCTTGTTTCAATTTAACGTTGCTTCGTTACTTTACTAAATTCGAGAAAAGAATTTGGACATTTAACTATTTGGATTTCCGTCATATCGACCTTTTTCTCGTTGCCAATTTGACATCGAAGGACGAATCGATTTGGAAATATACATGACGGATGAAGAAAACCGTTATTAGAAATGCTTGAAGAATTTTAGCGATCGCATTAAAGCATAATGAACAGGTTATAATTCTCTAAAGCGTAGCGCATAATTCGTAAATTCCCCAGCAAAGCTCGTCTCTCTGTGTTTCCTATTGCATAACAATCTATAAAATCGTGTCTTCGGTGAATAAAAAGTTTCCCCCGAATAATTCAGATATACAGAGTCCGGCGACCGAAAGGGGGAATCCAGGTGAAAAAAACGGGTCGAACGTTAAAATCGAATTACCGGTCGACGACGGAGCTCGAAGTACGAAACGCAATCGCGAGAATTCTGGGAACGGGTTCGAGAAGCGTATTCATGAGTCTGAATTCTGAATGGGAGTTCCTCTCGCATTGGGTGTATGGATAATGAAGGCGTCTCGTACTCTTCACAAAAATACTGTCAACTGTTCGTAGTGGGGGAACTAGTTCTTGCAGGGTCCTGTCACTGTAGTTTTTCGGCGATCCCCAAGCGGCAACCTAAACGCCCGTTCAGGTAGCCACGTCGATTACAAATTGTAAGCAGTTTCGTCTCCTGCCTCTCTTTCTCTCTCCCATCCTTTCGAATTTCGTTCCTTATCATCAGCTATTCGACCACTGGTCACGAATAAACGTATAATTTATCGTCGTATCGTAGAATTTTACGTGGAACATGTAAGAAATAGAGATAGTATTGAGGTTAATCGTTCCGGGATAAAGATAAAGCAAAATCTACATGAAAGTTTGCGCCTTCTATCGTGAATGATTGAGACGACTGTATCACGGCGACTAGAGGCAGGGGGCTACGAGTGACAGCTAATTGAGCCCATGCATACATATGTATAAAGCAATACGAAAGCTATTAATGTGACGTTGTTTGCCGTAAAATATCCGAGATCGTCCATATTTATCGCACGCCAACTCGTGAATGAAACGAAGATACATCCGACTTCGACGAAGGCGCCGTTGAGGTAAACCTTCTCTAACCACGTGAAAATTTCGACCGCGAAGCCAAGCGTTACCGTTAAAAATATGAACAAAGTATATCTGAACACCTTCGTTTTTCTTTTCTTTGCTGTAGCAAAAGACGAACAGCCTCCTGGAGAAAAATAATAAATATAGAATACGTCAGAGAGAAATTCCGCGGGGCCTATACAACATCTCCATCGACCACGAGATAAAAATATGTATTGCGCGATAATATTTAGAAAATGTTCTCGCTCCGGCACGTCTATTTAGGACTAGCTGGTATGCACGTAGCCATTCGTGGTGTACGACGATCCCATCGAGAGATATACGAAACAGCTGCTCATCCGCCTGGCTGTTGCTTCTATTTCCTTGGCCATCGCTTTCAAACCACCGAAAACGTACCTTCTTTCTATCCCAAGCTTCCCTCTTCGACCATGAGACGCACAAATGACAGGAATTCTGTAACGATTTGTCGAGCCATTTTAAGAATTTGTCAGTATTCTGCAGAAATTGACGAGAAATTAAAATAAAAGGGCTGTTCCGTGTAGAAGAAAAGCCTTCGAGTTCCGAAACCGGTAGCCTTTGACTGTCTACCCATAATAAAACAAATTGCACTCTTCCTAAATTTTACGAGACCATTATACTACGCCTGGATCGTCACGTGGAAATAGCAAGCGTACCATGTTCCAAAGTGGCTAGGCAAAAGGCACATTGCCGTAGGAAAACAATACACAAGAGCCTGTCGAACCTGGCTGGTCAAGAAGATATATATTCGTCCCTTTGTCCCAGGTGACGTAAGCGTAAGCTTCAATGCTTGTTGACTTTCCCTGGAGGCCTTGATTCCAACGGTCACCCTGCTCAGTTTTACCTGACGATAGTAAAGAAATTTAAGAAAGTTGTCCAACTTATTACTTGAACGAGCGTAAATTCGACAAGATGTTGGAGTTACTCTGACGAACACGACACAGAAGACCGCAAAAAGAAACTATTTTTTCATGGACGCTACGACTAATTAATTGCCATTATAGGAGTTAAAACGCTGTTCTAAATTTGTTACAGTGTCTTACAGAATTACCTACTCTTTAAATCGAACCTCGTAAAATTCCATTTACCTTGGTCGAAGTAGTTATAAAATTATGTATGTAAAATAGACCATCGGATAATCGATTGGTCTTCGAACGAAAAGATAACGATTGAGCGATTAGTGAAGGTAACGGAAGGGAGACAGGTGAGTGCGGAACATATGTAATAATATGTAACAGCCTTAAATACCGTTTGTGGTTGAATAACGAAGAAAATAATTCTTCGACGATAAAATGGAAGAATAATACGAAAACCAATGAGAAGTCTTGCATTAAGGAATGAGCTTGAAAAATCTTACACAGCTTTCGCGGGTGAGGTGCGTTTGGTTAATTACCTTCGAATCGATCGGCACGCCGCGCCGTTCATAAAGCATCGATAAGCCAGGAACGGAACCTGCGATCGTTCAACGCTCTGGAATTCTGTGTAATCGCGTTTAATTGCATCGTTTTATAAGCGGCCAATAAAGCGAGCAATAAAGTGCGAGTCTATTAAATTTTTCCATTCCACAAAATGAGAGAGAGACAGAAGGATTCGTAAAATCGTACGATTACTGTTGAACAAACGAACCGACCTTCGCATGGAAAGACCAGTAGCGTAGATAAGTCGATGATGCATCATCGATCGTTGGGAGCGACGATCACGCCTCTGGCTGCGCGACAAAAGAGACGTCGCGGATGCCGTTATCGCGATTATGATAATCCGGCTTTGCGCTTGTTTACACTACCCCTCGTGCTCGGGGCAGAGGGAATGAAGCGTCCTCGAATGCTACACGTCATCGATGCGGTTATCGAGACGCCGATCGTTAAAAATTATACGCGTAAACAATTCATTGACTCGTTCCTAATTGACTTAAGTCTGATAAATCCTTCGAAAATTCTTTAAGCATACAGATTGCATGTTTCTATGTAATTGCCTATAAATGCTTTGACCACAGGAAAAGAAGAGAGGCAAATATACGAATTCCTAGGAAACGGTGTCCGGACCTTTGGAAGGGAAAGCAGGTAGCGTGTGCGGTAGACGTGCCTGTTTTGTGCTCGCATTAGTCAAGCCGTCTGAGTGTGGCGGCCAACGGTTTACAAGGGTTTAATGCCCTCAGAGGTGCAATCTAATTGCAACAATAAATCCCAACGGATCCTTATTCAGCATTTCCCCGTACGTCTCCTTTCTCTGCCGTTATTGTATTTACGAATTGGTTCAATGCAGGAACGTACTGATATCACGATGGTCCTCGATCATTGCCGAGCACCACAGTTCCAATGTTTGAAAGGTGACGTACGCGTTTCAGGTAGCGCGATTATCTCGTGACGTGGCTTAAACCTTAAGTCGTTGCTGCGAGCCACGCGAATAAATCCCCTTTTCGGCGCTAAGGCGAAGAATTTCGTCGAACGAGTTTTTTCGACCGCGCAATAAAAGAGCGTCGATGCTCCCTTGGACGCGCGATTAATTTGGGCGCGGCGAAGCGCAACACGTCGCAACGGGACGCCGACGAAAGCGAAATTTTCGCAGCGGAGCGCCCACGGTGGGCACGAAAACTGGGACAGCCGATCCATCTGGTAAAAAAGGGCACAACAATGCGCGTAACGTGGCGCAGCGGGACGCTCCTGCGGTGCGCGTTGCTACGTCGCAGGCAGCCACCAGCCTGGGCTGAACGCGGAGAGGCCAAAACCGAATAGCTCGGAGGCAACGCGAGCGCAAAAAGGGAGCGCGCGGACCACGGGGATCTGGGTTGCGTGTGGAATGTATCGGGGCCCCATAGGGCACGCACGATGCGTGGACCGCACGGGATAATGCCAGGCCCCATTGAATAGATCAATTTACAATGGCAGAAAATGAGCAGCGCTCTCTCCACCGGCTGCGGAGCACCCCTTCTCTCTGCCCCCTCCAACGTGCTGTGCTCTCGCCACGGTTCGTCGCTTCTCACGACTTGGCGGCGGCGGTGGTCGTGCCGCGACTGAAACTGCGCATGCGCCGATCGCCGCCGTCGGGCTACGACGCATGCGCCCGCTCCTGTGCCGCGCACGCAACGAAAACGAAACGCGGACGAATAAACCCGTGTACGCGAGGCGCGCGCGGCCCTTTTGTCGCGCGCACCGGCCCTACCATATCTCCCTCCGTCCAAGTATCGACGGAGTGTAAAAGGGCTCGAACGACACGCCTCGAAAACCACCGCAAGAGGATTGTCACCTGCTTATCTTTTCACGTGTACCGCCGGTGTGCGTGTACATAACCTCACCTCCCTGACCCCTCCACCTCTGACATTATAAAACGACCTGCCTAGACATCGACGACGACAGATCGATGGTAAGTAAAGAACGAGTGGGCGAGGCGGCGCGGATTTCGCTATAATCGCCGGTGTAATCTTGCCGTCGACGACCATGGACTAGCAAAATGAATTTAACTGTCAGTATCGCGCTTACGAACAACCAAGAAGAAACGAGAAGATGAATGTACAGAAAATTTCATAACGCTCGTGCTGACTCGATATCAAAATTCATTATCTGTACTGGGAAGAAATGGGGGAACACGATCGCGACAACAGGGTAACCGGCTGTCCCCCTTGACAATTTGTTTATCCGCTGTGTGGGGACCGCCGCGTAATCTCTGAATTAGCGGGACACGTCCCACGGGCGAGGGCATACACTGTGACACCACTTCCTCGTTTCGAAAGTTTTTCGCGGCGTCGCGCAATCTTCTCCGTCTCCTCGAGAAGATAGTGACAGAGGCGCGCGAGGTATAACGACGACTCTTCGCGACGTTGCTCGCTTCCAACGGACAGAAAGGGAAATTAATTGCGTCGATAGCACGGTTGAAATACGAGGTCCCTGCGTGAAAGAGCGTCAACGAGAAAGAGAGATACGTTTGCACGGCGTGGATCGCCGCGGATAGGAAGGGAAACGGGCAAAAGGCGGCGCGCAATTTACTACACGCGGCACAACGACGGTTCGCAATACGCGACCGTGTTGGGAGAAACGCGACGGAGCCTTCGGCTATCCTTCTTTCAATATTTTTTTCCTTTTCTGTGCTCCGCACCCCGCTCCGTTCCTCGTCCAACCGCGTAATACTATGCACCTTATTAAGATGCAAATGTCATGTCAATTTCGCAATCCTAACGGACTTCTTCGAGAATAGTACGCGCTGTTGTCTCGCTCGGTATAATGTCGACATGCCGCGGATAAATAATAGAACGGGCGAACGATTTAACGAGAATACTAGGCGATCGAGGATAAAAGAGAACCGCAGGCTTTCATAAACTCAGTCTTTAAAAAAAAAAAGGCGCGTATTTTGTTTTCAAATCACACACACGACGTTGAAACAATGACGCAGCATCGAATTAACGCGAAGAAGCAAGCTCACTGCTTATCCTACCTTGCGGCCAGGTTTAACTCTTATCGTTATCTGTGCGTATCCGTGGCTCGAGCCGGTTGTTACCGTGTTACCGACGCTCTATATTTGAACGTTACGACCTATCAGCTGATTTTTCCATCTGTGACGCGCTCAACGAAATCGCACGTAACCCTTCGTACCCTCTCGAACGTTTAAAGCCATCGAGAACCGCGCTCGCACGGCGCTCGTCTGGAATAATTAGCCAGCCGTGCCAGGCAAGAGAAACCGAGGAGCGTTTCGTCGAAGGCAGAAGTGCAATTTTATGCAAAGATAACCCACGAACAGCGTGGCTATCTAGCTCTACGATATACATAGGCGTCGATATCCCTCAATCTAAATGTGCTGCATTCGTTTGCATCGACTAAACGCGCAAAGAACCACCAAGGCAACATTTTTATCGTTCGTACTGTCGGCTCGACTTAATCGCCTCCGCTTTGTTCTGCACCAGCAAACTATCTATGACTATTTCGTGTCTTTGCGAAACCGTTCTATCATTACCTATGAGAAACACCATCTTTTCCGCTTATTTGCTACGAATCTTCGTTTTTCTAAGCACGAAAAATCGATAATTTATTCGGGACGACAAATCCATCGACATCCTAGAACGTATGCCATCGAGATACAGTCACGAATGTATACGGCTGAACGTGCTTGAAGACCGATCTACGAACACCTTTCTCGTCGGCCTGGGCTAAGGAACGTAGATGGCGAAACGGTGTGTTTTTAAAAGGCCGAAATGATTTCGCGTATAGGTTCTCCGGTTACCTACGCGTGTGTCCTTGACAGGACTCGCCTCAGGTGAGTTACCAGAGTGAGAAACGTCGACGAGGACAGAAATACCCAAGGGAGAAAAACTAGGAACGAAGAGTGAGAAAGCAGGAGGAAAGGAGCATGCCGCGCGAACAACAACGTGAATACGAGTCTTCTTCCGGTTGGTTGGCCGCGGCAAACCACGAAGAACGCGGCCCTGAACGATCTTTCGCTCGATGCTCGTCGTCGACTGGCTCGCTGGAATTCCTAAAAATAAGTCCCAACGATGAGAGCCAGCGTTCCTTCGGACCCTAAACATCCCACGGGTTACATCCATGGCCGCACAACGCTATTTCGTTGTCGGAGAGGAAAGGACGTGTCGAGAGAGTCGTGACTCATTTAGAGCGGCTTCAAATCTTTCTCCCTTTCTTTTTCTTCCTCTTTTCGGAGACCTAGGAAAGGTTACATTTGAACATTCTCTCACGAAGTATCTGAGCGACCACGATGTTGTTGGATAGGATTGGGGAAACCAGGACCGCTGTTTCTAGTTTTCAAATTACGAAGGGCGAAAGTATTTTGGAGTCCCGCGTTAATTTTACCTTGGATCGCTTGTGAAATTCGTCTATGCTGACCTTAATTCTTTATGTCGTCCAACTAAGTTCAACTATTCTTAAGAAACTTTAATTTAAAAGGAATACGATTATTTGATTTTCTACTGTTTTTGTACTCGCAACCAAACTGATTTATATTACGTTTTATAAAATTACCTGTTCTAAAATCAAGACATGCAATTAATATTAAATTTTCCAAAACCGAACGAACTTCGATATCGTAATTCTCTTATATAAAGTAGAAATTTGAAATGAAATGGAAATTTAAAATGAGATAGATACAATAGGTACGGATAGAAGGATAGAGTCTTTAAAATAGAAATATTCTTCGCCACGTTATCAATACGATATCGATCGGATATTCAAAATATGAATTGAAGACACGTACCTGTTTAGAGAAGACAGCGATGTCCTCGTTGAAGCTTTCTGACGAGCACACGTCACCGCCCGCGACGCCGGGTTCACGCGGCGTACACGTCGCCAGCTCACACTTCTCGAAAATCAACGCGAGAAGCGGGAACAAGGGGTGTCTGTAACACAGCAAGAGAAAGCCACGGTGAGATAAATGCCTGCGACCTACCAATTCAACCAGAACTCAAGCAAATGTATTTCGTGAGAGCATTTCGAAGTATTAATTAACTCCATGACTGTCGACAAACTCGTTTCATTTCTCGAGCGACTTTTTTTTTCTTTTCAATACTCCTGCTTGACTTTTCATTTGGTCGACTTTCTTTTGGTAAAAGGAAAGAACACGGGGATGGACATGTATTTAACGTGTAATAAATTTATCCGTAGAACGGAAAACGATATCTTTGATTAAAATGTGATTAAAGACTATCGAAGATGGAGATAAGAGCCGCGAAAACGACGACGAAATGGTGAAAGCGGCGCCTATTGAAAGCGTCACTAGATAAAAACAAAAAATGTGTTGTCCTCGATGGGAAAAATAGCTGTAACTTCTGGGATACAATCATTTTGTTGTGTAATAAAATAATAGAGATTAGAGTGTTTTTTCTGTTTATCTAAATTATTTACTTGCGATATCAGCATAATAAACTAGCGATTAACACTGCGCAGGTATAACTATCGACGACTAAGGTGAAAAATTTGTAACAAAGGAAGTAAAAGTATATGAAAAAATACTTTGTAAAAACATCGCGAATATGCACAAGGATTTCCAAATCTTAAAATTCGCAAAAATTATAAATCGATCACAGTATAGGTAATACAATAATAAAGAGAAACATTTTACCTCCCACAGATATATCATTTTTTTTTTTTTTTTTTTCTTTAATAAGTTGTATCATATTTACATTTGCAGGAACTACAAGCGATTGATCGCCCTGTATCAACATTTTTAATTCCATTACATAGAAGTTTCCGATTATAGAACGTCTCGATTCGCACACCACTCAACGTTACAAGAAGCAAATTTCGATGCGGGCACTAAATTTGGTTTCAGCAGAAAATAACAATCGTTCGTTCGTGTTACAGTCGTAAGGTGAATCCTTTCGCTGTCCGACGGCCAGCGTTCTTACGAGCGTTGTCCGATAAGTCCATCGACGTTTACACGTAGCTCGTGGCCGATTCACGTGGTTTTTCGCCAGGGGCGACGATATTTTTCTTCTGCCGGCGACGCTTTTCTAATTGAGTGATTGCTCCGCGAGCTAACGAATGTCGTTGTCGCGCTCGCGAAAAGAAACCGAAGAAAAGAGAAAAGAGAATGGAAGAACGCGTCAATTAACGAAGGTATTCGATCGACGTGTTGCCATAAAGTCTCGCCTTGGGTTTTCTATTTCGCGCCTTAATTATACCGTTTCTTGTATCGTGAACATCAGCCGCAAGTTGTACTTGCAATAAACGCTTTTATTTCGAACCAAGGGGGCGAAAAGAATATTTCCATGGTGTTCTCAAGCGTGTTGCGCACCGAGCGCGGTTACACCGCGGCATTAGGAGGATCACCGGATAAGATAAGATTAGTCGATGCTGGTGCAACCACACGTTGCAACCGAGAAGGGACCGAGCTCTTGATTTAAAGTGTGCGCAACACGAGTGTATCTGTACAAAAAAAAAAAAAAAAAAAAAAAAAAAGAAGAAGGAAAAAGTAGAAATAGATATACCCGTGACGATTTACAGCCTTTCGGCTTATGATTTACAACGTATATGTAAATAGTTGATTGCAAGATCGAGCTTAAGGCAAGAAAGGCTTATTATTATTTTTAAACGTACTGCGTAATAAATGAACAAAGCGGAGGAAAAGGAAATGACCGCTGAGTTATTCTAGGGATAATGCTACCTCGTTTGCTAAGTTATTGATGTGTGCGCTCGTAAATTATTTATTTTTTTATTATTTTCTGTTCTTCTTTAATTACTGCAATTCTTTCTGATTTGAAAAGACGGCGAGTTTCCTCGCATCGTGTATATATCTTTCTTAATCAGGTATATACCTACCGAAAACTATACAAGTATATACGATATTATTTTCTAGATTATATGAATGGTTATTGTTCGATATCCTACCAGCAAGTAGAATTTCACAGAAGGCACGATACGGGCCCGCATTTCTTCCGAAAAGCCTGACAACGTGCAGCAGCCTTAATCGCTCAATTATCGTGCTCTAATCGTCAAACAATTCCCAGCGGGAAACGAACAATTTCTCGGTGGTGCGGTCACAGGGAGAGGATAGCGGAGAAAGAAGAAAAAAGAGCAAGAGAAAAGGGAAAAGCACGAAAACGACCTTCTTCTCTTTCTTACCACCTTTCTTACCAACGAAAGAGAGATGAACGAATTTTTACGCGTCCTCGGGAGGTCTCGAGACGAATCGTCGACGAAACGGCTACACGGTGGAACCAAGATACGTGGTAGCACTATGGGCAGAGGCATTGTGTACGCATGGTAGCGGGTCGCGTCTCGCGGCGTGGCAGACATAAAACGAATCGGAACGAATTTCGACAAATTGACGCGGAGCCGCCGCGAGCAACGACTCTGCGAGCCGAGCCGAGCCGAGCTGAACCGTCTAGCCGACAAAAAAAAACGAGCTTCCCTCGTGCCCTCTTTCGTTCTCTTTTCTTCCGTCCACCACGAAGCTCTCCGTGTATTTTCAAACCCCGGTCCCATCCTGTTTTTAATTTCAAACCGGAGAAAAAACTGAGAAAAACAGGAAGAGAGCGATCCCGCCATCACCCTCGATTTTCTCTCCGTTTGTTGTTCAGTTCTGTGTTTTCTATCGTGCCCCGAGAGGGATCTCTATTTTCACCTATTAGCCTAATTGCAACGGGCACCAACAAAACGGCCGAACGAACACTGGTGAATCGTGGAAGGAAAAGCAAAATTAAAAGTTGGCTTGTCTCGACCGTGTTTAATTATTGCGTAACGTGTATCAACGGACAATTACCGTCACTCGTGGAACAATGGAATTAAACTACGTGCGTGTTTATCGACGCCGAGGGAAAAGTGTGGTGTTCTTTTCGTCCCTGGGAGATTGTATCGATTTAATTAGTGCTGCGTGGTTGAAGAAGCGCAGTCGGTTTCGCGATATCATGCATCGAACGATTATCGCGATATTCGCGATTTATGTCAGCCTACATGCATAAGTATACGCATAAATACGTGGCTGTCGAACTTCCTAGGACCGGCCGTTTCCGTAATTGGAAGTTTGATCGTTGTACGATCGCAGAAGGGCGGGTATTATGAATTTTAATGAACCGTGAAGGAGGTCTACTTACAAGGTGTTAATTAAAAGCGTAATTCTTAATACAAGAGCGTGCCTGCACTGTCCGTAATTGCTCAATAAACGTCTACTTTTGAATGCGTATTGGGAAAAAAATATCGGGTTTCCACCTGTTATAAACGTACGACCTAACAAACAGCGAAGCAGCGTAAAAAGGACCAACATAAACGATCACTTTCACCACATATATGGCCTGATCGTCACAGGTTCAATCTCACCGCACCGATCGACCACAAATACATAACAATAAAACCTACTCCTACTTTTATCCGATCGAACAACGAGCCGTTTAACGGACAACAACCTTGGAACATCCGCGAACAACTACGCTTATACTCCAAAGCGTAAAGATAACAAAGTAAAGGTATAACTAACCACTGTAACATGAAAAAAAAAAAAAGAATTACACAAGTACCGTCTTCTTTTTTTACACGGAGGAAAATGAAAAGCGGTTTCAGCAGGTTCTAAAAAGGGGCGTGCGGTTTGTCTTTCGTGCAATCAGGAAAACCGCCGCTATGAATGGAGGTGCACGCTTCTTAAGCGGTCGCGGTGCAGCAAAGTGCAACGTCGATGACAAATGACGGGTCGGAACGAGGTGTCAGAATGACGGAACCGCAGAACGTAATGATATGATTGTCCGTTGAACGCGGAGGATGTTTGCGGTTTTGTGGTTTCCGCCCTCGATTCCTAGTCCCCGCCGAACCCCCTTTTGCCCTTGCCGACCCAGCCCTTTTTTATATGCGGCCATCGGCAATTTCACGCTGTGATTCGACCAGTTACGATACACACTGTTCGACGGTGCAGTGATTCCGGCATTCGTCAACATCGTGCTTTTTACGCCGATGTTTTTCTGTGGAACGTTTGTAACAGTGGTTAAGGCAGCGTGATTATTATTAAGCGTGGCGAATCGCGGTATTAATTGGGCGTAAAAGGTGGATCCATGGAGGGGATCGTGGAGATTTCCTCTGGCAAATTACAAGTTTCTTCGTTCGATGTTAACACTTCGAACTATTTTCAGTTTGTACGGTGTCAATGAATGATAGTGAATAGTTGAATGATAGTTTTATCTCGCTACGAAGGAATTAAATTTCGAAAAGAATCTTTACTTGGCTATTCGATGTTTTCCAGCGTATAAAACTGGACGATAGGATCGTGGATTGAAGATACGGACAAATATTATCCGAGTACAGAATAAATTTTTTTAGAAGAGGACACATGGAAACGTATTAATTTGTTTAGAGAGGGTTGAGAATTCTATCATTCTGATATTCCAAACATTAGCTGGCCTTAAAGTTGTAGACGCGTGCAACGCGTGAGAAAACTGAATGGAAATATACGAATCCTAATGGTTTAGCATTCCTACGCGTCGAGGAAAGTTTATCAGCGCGTATTAATCAACATCAACGGTGGATTAAAATATCGAAATGCAACCCTCGCAACACGGCAAAGCAAAGCGGCGGCAAACCGTCGCCGGTGAAAGCGAACTCTGCTTCGCATATCTGCTCTTGTGCGCTGATTTTATCGCGGCTTAAATAAAAACAACGGAAACGTGCGTCGCCGATAATAAGAGATAAAGGTGACGGGTTGAAAATCAATCGCGATATTATATTTCCCGAAAACCGCGATCTTATTCAATGTGGTTCATCGAAATCTCCACAGGTGGTTTTTCAGCTGTCTCCTTGCTCCCTCGAAGGAAACTGCTATCAAGCCTCGAACCTTCACTAATGAAACGCTATCGCTTGTCGGTATTAAAATCGAATTTAAAATGGATTTTAATGTAGCGAGAAACTAATGTCCACATTAGTTTCTTTTCTATTCCTCTTATCTCTGCTGTACCTCTCCGTTCGTTTCGAACCTTTTCACTACGTATCTGATATCAAATTGACAGACTTCTATGTAACCAAATAAATTGAATAATCGCTAATAACCAAGTAAATAAATAAACCTGAATTTTTCCGAACACGAAAAGTATTTTAACCGTTTCCCAAGGGGAAAAAGCCAGACACGTATGCTCGGCACCGAAATAAAACCTCGGGATCCTGTTTTACCGGGTGGCTGTCTAACTGCAACGCGTGTGATGTAATCACAGAGCCGACGCGCACCAATCAATTCCATTAAACAGTGCATTAATATTCATTAGCCGCTCATCTGCTGAAACGTCACTCTAATGCACTAATTATCGTCAATCAGAAAAATGGAATATTAAACAGGACCACAGTCCCGTGCTTGAGCGTACGAAATCACGAAGCACTTTCAGAGTACATGGGACGGACAAACGCCAAACGTGTGTTCCGCGGTGTGCTGCCGAAGAGAGAGAACGAGAGATTTGCGTAAGACGTCTAATCCATAAATGACTCGGCCAATCATGCTCCTTGCATAAGGATCCGAGCCCAGCCGTGATTGGCAGATTCGCTTGTGCGTTACGTCTGCCTGCCAGACTTACGTAAAACTCTTTCGTGCAATCGCCGTGCAGCCGTAAAACCATAGCAAAAATCAACGCTCGTTTCGAATAAATTTTTTGCAATTCCCTCTTCTTATTCGCTGTTGATCCATCCATGATAACATCTTCGACGAATAGAACTTTTAATAGAACTTTGATAGAAATTTCATCGACCAAAGGTTAACGAAGAGTGGTTTGTTAACTTGGCACTATCAGCTGATTGCTTGTTTGAGTGCAAATGAGTACGGTGGAACTCTACTTATACGAAACTATGAAGGATACACAGTTCATAAATATAATTAGGAATTATACGATTGGTGTTCAGATTGGGATAAGTAGATTAGACCGGCAGAAGTGCGTTTAATTGGGCATTAATAATTTATTTTAATAAGTGTGTTAAGGTGTTAGACTCACTATCTACTGTGAGGTACTAGATTTCTAATATCTTGTCAGAGTTCGTACGTTAACGCGTCGTGGATTAGACGTTTTATCGTTAACCATGTCCGGTAATTTGCGTGACGTATTCTCGCGTTAATCTCGAAAGAGTTAACCGATTGCTTTCCGAGACTTTACATCCTCAATCACCACGATTCTTCTCTGCAATCTCGCGCTGTCCATCCAAAATAGACAGACTATCGAATAAGGCAACGATCCGGTCGCTGTCTTCGCAATGTCCAAATAAATTGTCCGCAATTTCCACGTCCAAGCGAGGACAGAAACGAGTCGCGGTGGCGAACGAGAGCGATATAGACGACAGCAGCAGGTCGATTTCACCTGAACGACTCAATCGGTCTGGACGAGCGTACACGATCAGTTTGTAAACACGAGTTTATCAACGAGCAAGGAAATGAACGACTTAGAAGGGGCTAAACGCCGCCTCGTAACGGCCCTCCGAGACGGTTGCGAGAAAGCGCTGGAATCCATTCGGGATCGGGGGCCGGGGCACACGACGAGTGGACAAATTACAGGGTGCAGGAAATAATGAGGCTCCCGTTCTAGGATGTATACCAGAAATCGGGCCATCTCGCGGCTATAAATCACACGGAACACGGCCGAGCCGCTTCGTAAAACGGCCAATTGACGAGTTTCAGAGCCTGCTGGGAGCGTGGCACGAGGCACAGCCTCGAAACGCGTTTGCTCACCATATCCACCTTCCGCCATCGTTTCCCTCAATCACCTTTCACGCGTACATCTACGTATTTCTCTTTTTATTAATCTTCTCATTTATTTTTTGTTGAAATACGTCGATATATTGCCAGAGTTGAGGCGCAATCCATTAAGGTTAGCTATTATTTTTCTGAGCTGCGAATCGAACGCGGTTGATACGAAAAAATGGAAAATCATTCGGCGGCAGAGTCGTAGAAAGCGTATCTCGATATGAGCTAAAGCTGAAGTTATTTTACACTCGCTTCCCAAAGTTGATATCGGGTACCTTTTGTAAATCGCATTCTGTCGTTACGCGTTCCGCTACTTTCATTTATCAACGTGCTTATTTCGACGTTTTTTATCTGCAAGATTTTAGATCGAGGGAAATCTTGAACTTTGAGATTCAGAGCGGCTTGGAATTTCACCGAGAGAATAGGAATCCACGTACGCGAATAGCTTAGTAGGAATGTCGATTACTATATGCTGAATTATGTTATTACTGGAAAATAGGCCGGTGCGTATTGAAAACGCGCGACTAGAATTTTAGACCACGCCGTTTCGCCACGCGAATTATTAAACGCGTATAATGCAAAAGGAATGCAGCATCGTAAGATAATTTCGCTCGCGGTAAGAAGTAATATCGAGGAGAGAAAAGCGGACAGCATGGCGAAAGATCGAAAGTTGGACCTCGTTTCGCGGACGAAAAAGAACGACGCTGGCGCTGGATCCTCTGAATTTGGCTGGCTGGATCATGAATCATCGGTCGGGGACTCGTGTACGTGTGCACATTGGAAATTTATTTTATTCGTGTAGTCGAAGGAGGGGAGGAAAGTTCAATGGAAGAAGAACCTTCCTCGACGCGACAAGAAACCCGAACGCGTTGAATATTAAAAGTTGACACCGGCACGAAGGTTTTGTTTCTTGATAGTAACACGGTGAGAAGCACACACGACAAGGAATATGCAAAGAGAAAGAGAGGAAGGGGAAGAAGGTGTTGCAATAAAGAAATAAACACGTAACGCGTCATGAATTTTCATGTAAATCACGTGTCCATTACGATTTATCAAACCCCATTGTAACGCTGCATTCCTCCATGTCAGCCGATGTATAGCGAAATTACGAGCAGATTAATGCCGATAGGGGCGTATTAACACGAGTGCCGGCGTTAAACGGTCGCCTCTAAGTATTAACCGACCCCCTTCTGATAATAGATTTTAATTCGACCGATTTTAAACGCGTGTTTTAATTGCGCGTCGCTCAAAGGTTCGTGCACGTCGATGGACTTCGAACTCTTATCGTTGCAATCGTACGCGATACCGCTCTTCTCAGCTAGACGTTTTCAAATTGCCTGTAATTCTACCGGTCGATAACGAAAATCCTTATCGAACGATAATTCAAGTATTTAGGTATTTATATACTTTTTGCAGGGAATCAGAAAATCTTCTTTATTCTTTGAGAACATGAGACTTTTTGGGACGAGTTACTGAGATAAGCCAATGAACGAGCTTGCAAAATGATCGATAGATTGCGAATTTTTATTCGTTTATAAGAAATTTCAAGATGTAGAAAATGTACATAGAGAGTACATAGATTGCAAATAATAGATAAAAATAAAAATAAAACGTAAAATATCTTAAGTAAACGAAACGAATTCCTATTTAAGTTCTACTTTTCTACTTGTGTTCAGAAAAATATCAAATTGCGTAAAAATCCACAATCTGCTAATGGACCATAGATGTGTAACTTTTTGGAAATCAAACGATTACTCTATATGGAAGTGATTAATTTAATTATTGAATAGCTTATATACCGGTCGACATATTTCTTCCTTTTTAAATACTTCGAAACGCGTCTATGTGCTAGTACTTAACGTTAGTACTTAATTTGTACATTTCTCCTTATATATAAAGACACCATCGATTCGTACATGTTACAGCGTAATTGTTTAGTTTCTACATATTTACCGTTCTTCCTTCATTACAATTGTATACTTATGTATCTTATACTTGTCCATGTAACGAAAATTATTATATCTTGTAAGCATCTTTTTCATATTACTTATGCATATTATTGCATCTAGTAGTCATGCGTGTAACAGAACTATACGTATCACTCAAACACACCGTCACGTGTATTATCCTTGAACGTTATACGTAATTCGTTAACTCGCCTGTTATTATATTCTATACTATATGGTTAGATTTCATCATTGCGACCGCAATACACCTTGTCATTTACTCTCACAATTCGTTTTACGATTTTATATCTCGTGAAAACTAAAAAAAAAGAAGTATAAAAAATCATTACTTGCTCTGCCTATTCCATTTTATTTTTGTAAAAAATGAGAACACCGATATCTAAAAGAGTAAGAGGCTTCTCGCCTACTTGTCACTTGCAATTAACTTGCCACACTCTTTATATTTTACTATTCTATATCTTGCGACAGATACAGAAAGTGAGCGATAACAATGATAAAACTATTCCTCGCTTACTCTCTGCATCTTACTGTACTAGCGAAAGAAAGAATAATGAGAATAAAAATCTTCAAGCCGGGAAAAGAGATAGAAAGGTGAGGAGACGAGAGAAGGAAAAAGGAGAGTAAAGAGGCGAACTCACCCATAAATCGCGTCCTTGTCGCGTTTGTGGACATCGGGTACCGCAGATGCTGCAGCCGCGGCTGCCGCCGCGAGAACGTGTTGGGGTGGCTGCGGCGGAGGCGGTGGGTACTGGGGATGTGCAGGCCCCATACTTCCGAGGTGTGGACTGTGATGGAGACCTGGTACACCTCGGGCGCTCCCGTGCGGATCGTACAGCCCTGCGCCACCTCCGCCACCTCCGCCCTCGAGGTAACTCCCGTGCAGCCCGCCGTCGTCATACTGAAACCACCAGAAAGCGAGAAAAAAAATTAGTACGAATTATCGATCGTATGTATTCGCGTGTATATACGTATATATGTGTGAATATGCGTATCTGTATGAATGTAAACGCGCAACGCAGTGCTGGTAATTAACGCGAGGCCCACACCTTGACTACTGGCAGATGTTCGAGGTGACCGAGAAAATTACATCGGGCAAACAGTATCGACTAGAAGGAAATTTACCATCGTTCTTAACTCGAGCGAATCGTTTTACGCGTTACGAGGTTAAAACAGGCGACGCTCGGTTTCATTCAGCTCGAAAAAGTTGTTAATCGAATGTAATTACGAGACTAGTTGGCATCACGTGCTCGCGTAGTTTAAAGCAGCCTTCGTACGCTGATACATATTGCTCTTATTGACTTCTCTAGTTTCACGAGGTTTCGTGAAACTATATCGGAATTAGGTGTCGTTCGTTAGCTAGATATAACAGTGCATCGATAACTGACCGTTTCTATCTCAATCAATTCTTAGAATTGATTTCGCGCAAGAAGACTCGTATATATTTTACTTCCATTTGATAGAAAAGAGAGACACATAGCGTAATTAACTATTCGTGTCCAATTCAATGAATTTCTGCCGATTGAATTCATGTACCTGAACGTGAACTCCTGTCAGTTAATCATAAATGAACCCAGGCTACGTTATATATTCGCGATCGGTAGATCTTATGTGACGCTATAATATATAAACAGGCAAGGGAGAATAAGCGAAAATTTATTTTTAATAAATATTATAAAATATGACCGGGTCCATAGATTATACACTGCAAAATTATATTTCAAGCAAATACGAAACATCAAGCACGCATGGATATCTTAGCGTATTGACTGTATGTGAACGACAAATCCTAAACAGTAGAGATAACCAATAAATTTCTATTATATAAACTACTTGTTTTGACGACTAAAAATATGTAGAAGTTTACTATACTCGAGATTTCCATGTTACCTCCGATAACTGACCCGATAAAGTCTCCCCTCATAGTCAATTAAAGATGTACTACATACTGATTCCTCTATTGATGCAAGTAATTTTTACTACCGATACGTCGATACCATTCCATCCAAACATAATCATTCAACTATCGCAGGATCAATAGAAATCGATGACGATATTGCAGCACGTATCATCGTGCGTAGATCGTTTAATACACACACGGACTGTTGCTGTTTCGTCGGAAGCGCGTACGCGAGCTTTGAAAAACCACTTCGCGGAAGCGACTACTCCTCTATTATCAGCCATCATTATTATCCCGCCTTAGCGACTCGCGATAATCGCGATAAGTTGGCGCAGATTAAGATATCGAGATGAACGTAAGTGAACCTTTCAGCGAAAAACGAGCAACATTATTTGTTAATAGGCTTTTAATTAGCGAGGACAGCAATGAGCAGCAACAACGAGACACTTTTATCTCTGGCTTATCTAAGCAACGCTCGACTTTGATACAGTTTTCTGAAACTCACGATTCGACGAGTGCCGGTGACAAATAATTGAAGGATAAAGTCGAATGTCACAGGTTAAGACGTTCGTAAACTTTAACGAACCGGATCCATCGATATCACGCTATTAATGCATTAAATATAGCAGACGCGACCGTCCTTGTTCCGAGTGCCATAGCCGTGGAATGCTGGTTGTTCCGCGCAAAAATAGGCGGAATTTATTTCCGCTCTCCGCGAGACAACCGTCGTCAAACGGGGAGGTGTACGCGCAATCGAAAATACACCGGGTTACAGAAATACCGAGGGGGACACTTAGGAATTTATTGCGAAACCTCTTCTGCGTTTCTGTCTGCGTCTTTTTTTACTCTTCTTTTTATTCTCCTTACATCTATCTATTTTATTACATTTCTTTTTTCTTTCTCTTTTAGCTTATCATTGGACTGGACGTAAGTAGAATATACGTAAGTAGAATGAGTAATCAATATTGATGGACCAAGAAGAGAGGCGATAGAGTAGGGGATAGTACAAGATGGCTAGAAAGCGAAAGCAACGCACGATCAAGCAATTCGAGGTGCAAGTGGAATGAGTGGAGCGAACCTTTGGACGATAGCGACGCGCGTGAAATATGAATTTCGTAAGCGTGCGTGGTACGTGGCGTGTGCGGAATCGTTGAAATTTGATCGAGTGGAAGGCGCTTCGCTGGAATCGTATTTTGAGAGGAATTCGCGGAGAAAATTAAGACGTGGCGAGATCGGGACGTTAGCATGAATTAAAGATTCCGTTCGCTAAAATAAATTAACGATCAAATAAATCAAAGGGAATTTAGAAACGTGGCCGCTGAAACATAATGGAGCTTCCAGAAGTCCGAGTCGATTACGGGGAAGATCAGCGTTGATCGTTAAACGGAGAATCGTGCGAGGGAATTACTTAACTTGCCAGTAAATTACGTGCTCTTCGAGCGCAAAAAATCGAGGAACTTTCTGAATATCGGCAAACGAGCTTGTACGAGAAACGAACGTGAAACGGGCGAGACGGCGAAACGTCGGGCAGCAAGTTTCCTCCAGTTTGTGTCGAAGATATCTCGATCGCGGAACGATCAGGAACAAGGAAGCCAATGATTTTTCTTGACTCGTCGCGGCGTGTACCTTGTCACGATACCGCGGAAACGAAAGCAAGGCGATTATTATCGCTAATTACGTGGCTCGACCGTCAAGTTTGAGAGCTGGTAATTTCGCGACGGAAAGAAAAACGACGAAATAAAGGAAGAAAGGAAAGAAGAAGAAGAAGATGGAGAAGAAAGAAGGGAGATTAAAGAGAAAATGAAAGAGGGGACGAACGACGGTTGTTCTTCGGCTATCGTCATTTCGAAACGAGTATGGTGTACACGGTAAATCGAGAATCTTTGATCGCAAGCGTTAGCAAAAATGACATTATGGAGACGTTGGAAAGGTTCCATTTCATGCGCTTTCCATTTGACTAGCACTATCGGTCGAATGTGTTACAGATCGGAGTACAAAATATTTCGTGCAGTACGGAACGAGCCATCTGATTTCACCTCATTATCGTAAAAACGACGCCAGTCGTCCGGTTTGCGATCGAGTCGAGAAGAAGATTCCCTTCGATCGCGTCTTTACGGCGAATCGAGCAAACTCGAAAGGATATTTCCTTAGTTCCTCGACCGTTTCCTTAAGTTCATTTTTGATATAAGAGGAAGAGAGTGATACGTATAATATACTTTGATATTTCCATTCGTAAGAAGAATTTCTACGCAACTATGTCATAGATACATGATTTAACCATCTTCGAAGTTAGATTTTTTAATCGAAATCAAAGATATGCGTAATTGTTACATCGTTGATCGTAAAATTTTACGAGGACTCTATTAGCAGCACCAAGAATCCTGTTTCATAGAAGGAATTACGTAAAATATGAGGAAAACGGATCTGAATCGATCTACGTAGCTTTGCGTTCTCGCCGAAATTCATGAAATACGGCAAGCTGCAAAGGAAAATGAATTGCATGGTCAGAAAAGGATAAAGAAAAAACAACTAACGTCTAATAATTCACCATGGAAAGCAAAGCTATGAAGATATCACTGGTCGATCGCGCAGAATATCTTAAACGGGAGAGAGGGCAACGGAGGACGCGGTAACTTGAAGCCTTGATCGCAATGGAGCAATACCAGGTTCCACGATTTTATTTCCTACGAAGAACTCGAAAGATAGTACAACTTTTTAGCTAAATTACCCGCTGTTACGATCAACGCTTGTTCCTTTATTTTTCCGTAATAAAATTGAAACGATAATTTCTTGCTTGGCGATTGTTAGCGCGAAAGAAAAAAACGCTGCGAGTCGATCCGCGACTCGAGATGCAGAAGTTTATCTGGCGTTAACGTAGAAATGTTTTCGCGCGGTAATTCCGCCGATGTAAAACGACGCTGAATGCCTCGAGGCGAATTATTTGGCATGAATTTCCACGGTGCGCAGCTGCAGCCGCGATGAAATATTCATAACGCGATTGAAGAGCTTACTTTTCTGAGCCGCGCTCGATTCGACAAATGCGCATAGCGGGAAATTTTAACGATACTCGATAAGAGAGGTAGAAAAATAAGAAAATAAGACGAGTTATTGCAAATAGGTAAAGGCTGCCCGATGCTCGTTATTAGTGCACAACGTTTGCCT
This sequence comes from Bombus confusus, assembly GCA_014737475.1. Lineage (NCBI taxonomy): Eukaryota > Metazoa > Arthropoda > Insecta > Hymenoptera > Apidae > Bombus > Bombus confusus. The sequence continues at coordinate 795,210 of JACXIV010000148.1, forward strand.
CGCGACAGCGTTGATTGAGGACAAGCATTTGCATATTTCTTTGTTTCCCGGATCAAAACGTCTTTCGACGGTGACGTAATTTTCCTAGTACATAGATGGCTATCGCGTACCAATATCTAAACGGTAGAATCTCTATAAACACGTGCTATAGTAAGTAGATATTGCTAAAAGATCTGGAAATGTGATCGAAAAAATACATCAAAGAAGTTTCTATTATTAGTTCTTGATTGACAGGAGAACACTGGGAACGCGAAACAGCATACACTAACATATCATTAGGAAACTCGATGAAACATTTAGAAGCATGAAGACATACTCGAATACGTTCGATTCCCGAGAAATTCTAAAAAATAATCATCGTTGGATCGAAAACGTGGAGACGATTTCACCGCAAGAATCTATCAAAAGAATATCACGTACACGTATGAATAACGTTAATATACCCTACGTGTCGTTAAAGATTCGACAAAGATAACGAAACGTAAATCAAATTCCTATGAAATTCGGAAGAAACGATCCCTCGTACACTCGAGAGGCATCAGACAGGATTTCACCGCTGGAATCTAGGAAGTAAACATCGTGTACACCTAAAAACATTATACATCGCTATATCGTGCGTGTAACGTTATTAAATTTGAACCAAATTTATAAATACGAGAAACCGACAAATATCGACACGTAAGAAAATAGATGATACGTTAGAAAGTAGATACTGAAATACATTTATTTCTTTTATAGAATGCAAGCAGATATATCGGATACATAAGGAATTGCGAAAATCGACTGGTTTCGACTCGCAAACACATCGAGTATGGAATTCACATTAGAATGGTCGATTCGAGGCATACGGAACCGATCGATCGGATCGACCGGTTCGAGGATTCACCGTGGTCCGAGAAACGTGGCTCATTTGCAAGCGGATAGGTCAAGGCGAGTGTGCTTAAACGCCACGGTATAAATCACCGGGGACGAAGTAAGGGGGCGAGCAGGGGCACGGACGCGGAAGACGCGTGTGCACCCTCTCTTTCACGATCAATACGGTGAACGCGCGCGCGCGGCTGCTCGCGATTATAGACACGGCCGGAAATATAAATCGACGAAAATCCATCGGGAATGGCGGATCACCCGGCCAGAGGACCCAGAAAATTAGCCGGTGATCGACGAGCGGCCGCCGGCGAATTTTTCGAACCGACGAGGTAAACACCAATAACCCGATCGCGGTCTTTCTCCCTCTTACTTCCCTCGCCCTTCTCTCTGTGTGGTTTCATACCCTTCACGTCGAAATCAATTTCAAAATGGCATAAACGCGCCGGCAAGAAATATCGAAGCCATTCCCATTTGGCTATTAATCTCGTATGGCCGTGAAAAAAATTGTCATCGCCAGTAAGCGGAGGGATTTTGAGAACGCCAGCTAATAACGTAACGTTTCGAGCTTTTTTCAGTGTATTTGCTGTTACGTTCATTCAATTATTTAAGTACTTCCGTTGACGCAAATGTTGCGCTTTCCGAGTATGTGTGCGATAAAAAGGCTTAGAAGGACAAGGAAAAATAATTTATTTAAGTGGATAGTACGTGGAAATAAACGTTGAACTTTGGACTTGAAATTTTAATGACGAGTAAAAAATGTATTAAGAGGTTCGATAGACTTTTAGTTGTGTTAGAAACGAGGATGTATTTGTAGAAAAAAAGTTACTGTTCCCATAAATACGTTTTCGTGTTAAGAAGAAATTAAAGTATTATATATGCTGTTACAATATCAATAACCATTATCAGTAGCCATTATGTATATGCTATGAAATTGTCGATAGTATGAAAATTCAAGAAAGAAAAGTTTCCCCGACCGAAAATGTTTGCACGCTGCTGAAGTTTAGTGAGAATTGAAAAAAGATAAAAATGGGTTCCGTTGGACGGAAATATTTCGAAAGGTGGTCGTATGGTGTGCTGGTGTCCTATATTAACGTGCAGGCTACCCTGCGGGTCGTCGACACGACATGAGCTTACAGGCTTAGTTGCAATGCTTGTATAAACTTCTGGCCGACGCTAATGCGATGAAACGTAATGTAAAATAGATATTCGAACGCCTCGGAGAAGTGGCTGTAGTTCGCGACAATGATGGCGCGGTGGATTAATCGAATCATGAGCCGATGAGTGAGGCTTTCCAACACTTTTACTTCCATCAATCCAATTTAAATTCGATTCATCTTCTAATCGCACGAAGAAATGTAAAAAGAAAAAGCCACGCAGCAGAAAGAAACGAAATGAAAACGTCCGCTAAACGTACGATCTTCGAGACTCTCGATAATTAAATCTAAAACTTTCACGCATAACAGCGTTATTCTAAGAAGCATCTCTTAAAAATCGAGAAGTCTGCAAGTTTCAGATATTCGCGACGTAGCCTGATATTGTGACGCGTGGCGAAACGACAGATTTCAGAGCGCGATCGTACGGGCAATTTGCTGGAATCGATAGCGGCGTGAACCACGTTCCACAAGTAAATCGATTATTAATCGCACCACGCTCTCGGGGAAATTTATACGGGGCCAGAAACCAGTTGTGAATAGAGCCTAAAGGACGCGGTTATCGAGTACGCCTGGCTCGCAGAAACATGGCTGAGATTCCAGGACGGAGAAAGAAGTCGCGAGGAGAGGAGGGAGACGAGGAGAAAGAAAGAGAGAGAAAGGGCCCGGCGACTGTTCGTTACTTTCTGATTGATGTCGACATTTGGAAAACATTGCGACGTACAAGCACGCATCGGGACAACGCCATGTGCCTCGCCTATCTTAAGGGCGCATCGTGCATCGTCCGCTTTATCGTCCGCTCTTTTTCGACGAGCTCGTCGATTTTAGCCCTCGAATCGCTCCAAGATTCGGCGATATCGTTACGACCCTGCTGAACGAAACCGGGCTTGGATTAAAACGTCTTACGGACATGCTCGAAATAATTGGAAGCGCGAATGAGCACGGTAAATTGGAAATCGATTAATCGAGCTTTCTGTTCTTGTCGTAGAGACAACTATCACGAGACATTAGTTTTTTTTTCTCTGCGGAATACGTACAGATGAGTTCTTAAGAATCGAATAATTATTTGTAAAAAAAGTGGATAAATCAATGAAGCAAAATATCTAAATCTTTATATGCATATTTGCCAATATGAAATCGTGGCAATAAAGACTGCCTTAAATATTCTACAAATTATGAACGCTTTCAATTTCAAGATCACCGTCTGCAACGAAAAGATTGTAGAATGAAAGTGGAGCAATTTCGTCTCGCTTTGAGATAGCAATGAAGCTTCTCTATCTTGTAACGAAGATTGTAGCCTAATGAAAGAAATAGCTGACTCGAAAGTAATTATTAAGATTAAGAAATTTGGACAGATATCAGTACAGAATTGAAATTGAAAATGAAGCAAGAACTTGGAAGATAATTACAAGTACGTGCAGGTACGACTCCAAGAAAGATGCGTTATTCAAACTGACGCCCGTTGATGTTTAGAACCGACCATGCTACCGAATGCGATATTCTTAATTTTTCCGCGACCTGAATACTTTCTCGACGGTGAAAACAAACGACAGGACGGTGTATACATCTGCTGGAATATTTTCTGGCATCCAAGCAAGACACATGGAAGCAGACGATATTTAGAGACCCCCACTAAATTTCACTCGGAAATAACCAGTCAGGCGACAGAAATCCCTCGATAACTTTCTTTTTCAACAGCCGAGCGTTTTCCTCCGACCCGTATACCGTTACCAGAAGGGGGTCCGTCGAAAAACCTACAGAAACCTGGCGAAAAAAGAAAAAAGGGGGACAAAAAAATATCGCCTGGTGGAGGGCAGCGAATGGAACGCGCGAGAAATCGATACGACTTTAATCCACAGGCTAAAGGCCGATATCCGCGGCGATCGGGAGAGCGAAAGTGATTGATGGATACCCATAAATACATAATCACGGTTCGTTCGCCACCGCGTGGACAAAAATCCGAGCTCGTCGCCGCTATTCACCGAACCCTGGAATTTTTAATCCCGAAAACGCTGGGCACACTGGCGCGCACCGATTCGCCAAAACACGAAATTCACGAACATATCGACGAAACACTTTCGAAATTCCCCTCTGGCTGGCGATTTTTTCCAGAAACAACCAAAAGGGGAAAGAGAAAAAGAGAGAGAAAAAAAGAATTCATTTCGTCGGAACGTTGTAAGTCTCCGCATGCATTAATCACGGCAACAGCGACGCTGCCGCGACTCGAGGAAGCATACGCTATAAAATTACCGACGAACCGGTTGAATATGACAGGATAAGCTGAATAGACCCGGATGCAACGCACGAATTGCGTTTACGCGGTATTCGGAGCTCGACGATGGAACGAAAAGAGCGATTCGCACGCGAAACGTGTGCACGCACGCATCTTGGTATCTTGGCAATTTCGAGCAAGGAGCAGTCAAGGAAAATTGAGCGGTAAAACGTGCACCGCCATAAGAGAAGCGATTGAGACGCCGCGTCGATGCACCGTGTTATTTCGTACAACCAGCCAATCCGCGGCTCTCATTATTTCCACGCTCGCTCGACTCGCAATTAAACGCACAGAAGCCTCCCCTTTTGCTTCCGCCCTCCGCGTTGAAATCACCATCGCGATTTTTATCGTTTCTTGCGTTCTTCTCATTGGCAAAGTTACTTTAACCGTTATAATCGTACTTCAACGATACGTAAAATATCTGATTAGACATTCGGATACCGTGAATTCGACGCGTCTTTTAGTATTTTTTGTCCACGTGTTTTTCAATTTCAAAGATATTTGGGTCGTCGGTTGCGTAGCAGAAGTCGATGGCTGATTGAAAGAGCGATATCATCGAACGTTTCGATCGCTAGTTCGAAGTGGATCATTTTTCGCGATTCGAAAGACAAACAAATTGCGTAACAGAGTTGCAGCTAGAGTGTACTCTCTCGTGTATACTCGATGCTAGGGTAGTTTTTTTTTCTGGTATCGATCAGGGTCGCGGTTTGACGGATATAAGTGGCAACGTGGTGTGTACGGCTTAATTAAAGTTAGTGGAGGCGGTCAATGAGGACCAAGATGGCGGCGGACAAGTGCAAAATATATATTTCCTCTTAACGATAGTTGAAACGAAAGACGAATAGGGCGATACAAATGTCGAATTGAATTTAGACTCGAATCGACTTGAATTTTTACTAAATGTTCCAAGCTGTGATCATATTACGGGTTATGAAAGGTTTACGAAGCACGAATGCGTCAGAGAGATTAATAAACAACGTTCCTTCTACTCGTACTTGGAATATCGGTGTGCCTTCTAGCTGAAGTTTTCTATCGAATTAATATATTAGAATGCTGGATGCATAATTCAGACCGGAACACATCGAACATGCCTTTGCTCCAATCATTTTTCTGAATAATGTACGACTGATCGAAACGCCTCAAGGTATCATTTGCAATATTAACAAATCGTTCGCTCGTACCTTACGGAAACTAACCTCATCTTCCTCGTGTATACATGAAAATTCATTCGTCTCCTCGTGCACGAGATCGCTCAGACACAACCGGCTGCGTCCGATGTCGAATTTCGAATTATGCATTCGAGACGACTCGCCGCTGCTTTTTCCAAACGCCACTGTTCAAACTACGATTCATTATTAAAACGTGACACAAATTTTTGATTGAAATTCACTTTTTCAGGAACGCTGGAATTCACGAAGCGAACCACACAAATATTAGACAATAAATATCGATCGTCGTTTCAAATATTCCAAACGTGTTGGATTTCTCGAAGACGTTCGATTTTTGAACCGCTTCTGCGTAAAACGATATTTCGTACGAGGCAATTTTGCGCGAAAACGCCGGACAAAAGGGGGAAATTATGGAGCGGTAGCGTTAAAAAGGAAATATTTAGTTCGATAAGCAACGTCTACTGATTGGACAGATGGAAAATCGACAGAAGCACTTCGCCGAGATACGATACTGACAGGGAAGAGGAGACCGACGGTAGAATCTGAACGAGAGGTAAGTTCCGTCACTTGAAAATCGACCGGCACGCGAGCAATCGTCGCTTATCGGCGATCTCGTAAAGCTCTTTATCGACACCGATACCGTTTTCACTTGGCCGTGTCCGATAAAACCGTAATCGTCGCTGGAATTTGAGAAACGTCACAGAAAATCTGACCGATTAACCCTTTACAAGAGTAGTAACATTATGCTAGACGAAATCATGACACGATGATCGACTAGACGTACCCGCTGATAAATTTAATCTCGACATCTGGCGCTATCGCTCTAAGGGAAACCTTTCCTTTCTCAACGATAGCCATTTTCGTGGCTTAAGCGCTGCATGAATGGAACGTTAATGAAATACTCGCAGACGAACTTGGACCTCTTCCTTCGGAACAGTTCTTTCAATTGTACTATTTTCTCGAAATATTAGTTTCAAAAAATGGGAATTTATGGAATAGATTAAACCACGGTTCAGATTTTGCTCCGGATATGGTTATTTTCCGACATTCTTACCAAAAGTAAGATCATAAGATTATACAAAAATTATACGCTACGGAGCTATGCTTTAAACTTTAGCCTAAAGATTCTCCAGATTATTTTCTCTAATTTTCATTCAAAATAAAATTTCGCGACCAAGCAAAGTTCCATCATATATGTTTAAATCTCGCTGGAAAAATTCTACCGATTATCTCCACTAATTTTCCCCGAAAATAAAGTTTCACAACGATGGGAAGTTCTATCAGATTGGTTTAAATTTTGTCGCGAAAATTCCACCAATTATCTCCACTAATTTTCACTAAAAATAAGATCACACGATAGAAGAAATTTCTCCTAAATCACGATGCAAATTTTACTCCAAAAATCCTATTGCTTTCATTGATCTTCCTTAAAAATACGGTTCTACAGCGAAGGAAATTTCTACCTGCGTAATAAGTTGGAAAGGTTCGAGAGGTTTCCCATAGGGAGACATAAAAGTCGAGGCATAAAAACAGAGGACATCTCGCAGACTGGACGCAATTTCACGCGCCCGACGGACAGTGAAGACCAGCGCCAGTCGGAGTTTCGAGACTGCCGCCAAGTGAAAATCAAGGGGAATACGTTGCACAGCGAGCAATGGGTCGGAATGACCGTCGCGTGAACAAAATTCCAGTCGACGACAAGAATCGTAATCAATTCCTCGAACGGCGGCTATCCGCGGGCGTCCAACAGACGCTCTCACATATCGATTCGTGCATCTCGATGGCATGTCAATCCAGCCGTGCACGATATTCACGTAAAATGATAATTTCGGGTTGTCTACCTCGAGAGAGTTTCTCCGGAACGGACCACTTGAACACGGATTCCGGATCGACGACACTACACTTGCACGCGACCCGTTTTGCCCGAGAAACGACAGATTTTCCTAGTTTCTCCTAAATATACCGCTTGTCTCGTGAATATTAGCAATTTCTAAGCAATTACGATTTTCTACTCCATCAGCGATACTCAGGAAATTTTGTCGATTTCGCTGCTACAGTGCAGGTATACGTCAGAAGAGTCGAGAATAAAATTACACTCTTACGAATCGATCCCTCGAGACGCCCTTCGAGCGTTGCTGCCTACCACGATTTTGCCTACACGAACCTACCGAGCCTCGAGTTTCGAAGTTGCTCGATTACACCGAAGCCCCAGTTAAACAACAAAGTCCTATCGAGACTCGTTCAAGTAGCGCACGAATCGTTTGGTCAGCGTACCGACGCGTACGATACGACTCGTGCAAAACAGCAAGCGTCCTGTTGCCGGTTTCAAACTCGATTTAACCCGATCTATGGACCACTTTCGCGGGATTCTGCGAGTGCACCTCGAAACCTACACTGTCACGTCTCTTACAAACGAATATCCCAAGTCCGAACGGTTACGTCACAAGGTAAATCTATGTCGACGCCACGCTATACGAGAGATTTATAGTCCCTTGAGCGTCGAAATCTCCGGTCGATCGCGAGGCTAAGGTCGTAGCCGCGCACCTACCGGAGGCCACCGATTTTCAAGTTCATGCGTGTTGCGGCTATTATTTAGATATCTACATAGCGAACACCTAGAATCCTACGGAACTTATAAATCACACTACGCGAGGCAAAAGTTATCCACGAAACGCGCGCCGCGTTCAATTCTCACTGCCGGGTTCTTTTTACTCTCAACCTAACGCACCGAAGTTTCTCATCGAGTTGCGATCGGCTAGGGAAATACGCGTGATCCGAACATAATAAAATCATCGATAAATCGACGTACCCTTGGCTGCGCCATGAACGCCCTGGCCGCGCCGGGGAACTCTGCGTGCTGAGCCACCGTAGCGGCTGTATTTTCCCACAGTATAAGCAAGTAACCTCGAACACTTCACACACACTGGTTTCCCCACTTTTCGATTCGCCTTATCGGGGCGATCGGTTTGCCCGTTTCCCGTTCGTCACACTCAGAGGACTCGCGGATTACTGCCTTCGTCGAATGCACAAAACGACCAAGAGAGAACGACGCTACAGCGTCACCAGGGCAAACGTCCGTTCTCGAGGTGTCCGCTATGGGCTTGCAAAATTCTGTTTCGCAGCTTCGTTGCGTCGCGATGGTGGATCGCAGTATCGTCCAACAACGGGACGTGGCCGACGGTTGGCAATAAAACGGGCCCACAGCACTTGGCGACTGTTCTGCTGCACTTTAACCACTACTGAGACACGTGCTGTTGGCTCCGTCGGTCGTCGACGATCCCCGGATCCGAGTCGACCGGCGACACGAAATGCTCTGTATGACGGCGAGAAATCGAAGCGAGCGTCAGCAGAGCTCGGCACGCGCGATTGAACGCTGCAGCAGGACCACGGCTACGGCCGGACACACGTGCTTCCTCATCGTCGCGGTCACACCGCCGGATGTTCCGTTGACACTCACAGACCAAAACAAGCACCCACGGAGCGTGTCTCTCCGTAGCGTCAGTTTCGCCACATTATACGCTCGAGTTGTTCGCTTTTTCCAACACGTGGTCTTTCATAGATTCTCTGTGCGACGTTATTATGGCAAGCCTGCGAATATTCGACGATAGTTGGCAATAAGTTTCTCTTGGTCGTCGATACCAAAGACGAATAAATTCAACTTCACCGATATACGACACGAAACTACGGATTACTTCTGTTTCCCGACGGACAACATTCACGATCACGCTTCTACCGAAAACTGATTTTTATCACCACGACGTATCACTCGATCTGTCACGGATATTGACACTGCTGCGTCGCTGCTGTCTACTGTGAATCGGCACACGGTTTATCACGTCGGCCGTCGGAGACCAATTCTCGGCTGCACTGATTATTATTGTTGTTTTCACAGATAAAACGGCACGGCTAAACACCGCAGAGATTTTCGTACGTCACTGCCGGAACACGTTTACATCCTTCGTTGCGATGTAATCGTTGGAGTATTGGCGCGAAATCAAGACTGTCGTCGAAGTTTCGTTTCGACGAAAGGAGACAGGGAAATCGAACGGAGCACACGGGAGGACGGCTAGACTCGCGTGGCCGTCGATCGCGCGCGCGTCGCACTGCTGCTGCAAAACTTGTGCACGAAACTAAGAAACCAAGATATCTGCTCGATATGCGGATAATATTATCTTTGCGATAACTTTGTGGCACGATGACGACGGACTGTCGTTGATGGTCAAGCAGAAAGGATGCCGTGCATGGGTCGCAAAAGCGCGACAAAAAACAGTCCACTGTTCGGATGATTCGTGGTAGCCGAGTTCGTTCGTCGTCGCGTGTTCGCGCGACACGAACGAAAATTCGAGCGTTGGTGATGCGGCGGTATCTGCGTTGCAACGATGTGTTTCTCCTGTTTGTTCGCGAATGTTGCGTTACCGCGCGCCAAATTAGATATTTGTGGTTGCCCGTTGTTTTACGATGATAAACGGATAGACACACCGAGCGATTCGCGGCTCGTACCAGCGGCAATATCCTCCACGCGACGAGGTGGAGAAACGGTGCGGAATACGCGTCGTCGACGGAGAGTTCGCGGCGGAAGAAGAAGCGCGTTCCTCCTCGCGGCGATTACTGAACGAACGAACCGGTCACGCAGAGGAGTGAGAGAAGAGGTGACGCGCGAGAGAGCTGTCCGCGAGACGGCGTCCGACCCACCTCCCTTTCCGTAACTACTACTGCGTGTGCCACTCGTAACTCCGGCGGACAGAAGGTGGAAGGTTGGTGTATATGTTGCGCGCGGGCCGGCAGGCAAAGGCAGCCACGGGAATATGCGTGTTTCGAGTTCTTCCCCCACGAAAAAGCACCGGGTAGATCCACGGGTAAGAGAAGAGCGGAACGAGCGAGCGAGCGTGGAGAGCAGCGCCTAGCGCGGTTTTAGATCCTGCGCCGTCCGCAGTCGTTCGCCAACTGTCAATCAGCGCCGCGCTACACGAAGGAGTGGGAGGCGCGCAGTCACGCCCATCGAACGCGGCCAATACGTCCTCTGACCCCGCCTATCTCCCCACTACCGGCCCTCGGAAGTAGCGCCGCGCCGGCGAAACTGCGAACCACAGGATTCTCCGCCATCGCTACACCACTACCAACGAGACCGCCGACGGACGACGACGACGAACGAGACGAGAGGCCGACGAACACGAGGACGAGGACGACGCTGTCGTACACGAGAATGCGTTGTTCGGCTTTTACCTTCTCGCACAGAGGAAAACCCGTATCGGTTAGACAAGACGCTTCTACCACGCTCTCTGCTCTGTATCCAGGTTTCTACCGTGAGCGGTAGAATCTTGTTACGCGTTCGATGTGATGCACGAAGATCGTACGAAGCCAACGGAACAAGCGTACCGTTCTTACTCGTGTCCGTGAAACGACGAACAAGTGATAGCCTTCTATGTATGTTCCTGCGTTCGTTTGTAGGAATCGCGACTGTATCATCGACGTTGAACGAATCCAAGCGTGTGTGATAAGGAATGTATTCCATGACCAACCTATGCTCACTACCAGTAAACCAGAGTGTCGAGGCGAGCTAAGCAGTTTCTTTTAAACGCTTGCTGGCGAATCCTACGAATTTTAACGCCATCGCTCAACTTCCACGCGCTCTTCGTATTGTTCTAACGGACAGTCGAGGAACACTCGAAATTTCTCGTTCGGTTCTGCCAAGGCGAGGAAGCCGGTGCGCGTATATCGCGCCAGAAATAGTAGAATAGCCACGGAGATAGGAGCGCGTCTCTTGGCAAGGAATTCGTCGCGCTACCTCGGCGTCTTAAATAACGCAGCCGATGATCCTGACAAATAACGAGGCTCGGCTAAATGCCGGCCGTCGGACGGACCCGTTGGAACGCGTTCGAAGACTCGACGAATTTACAGAATCGACCAGCGTGTATCGACGCTGTCATTCTCGGCTCGATGCCATATTTCATTGCTCGGCCAGAAGGGGTGTTAGAGGCGCAATAGGGCGAGAGGTTGCAAAGCACTCGACTTTCGCGCGTTAAACATCATTTCGTTTTATCGTTCTTCTGTTTTCTCTTTCCTTTTCCTTTTCTCTCTCTCTCTCTCTCTCTCTCTCTCTCTCTCTCTCTCGCTACTTTTTTCTCTCTTTTCTTCTCTGTTTTTTTTCCTTTTTATTATTCCCTGGTTATTAATTCAACGCGTCTGGTCGCGGGACGGCCAGCCGGCGGCGGCGGTCGATCGAGCTTTGAATGAACCGAACGAACAGCTGACTCCACGCAGGAATTGGGTCGCGAACGTGCGGTTTCGAACTTTGAATGGTATTCGGCGTTGGGTGAGTAATAGCGACAGGAGGCGGCGGAGGCGGAGGAGGGCAGAGAGGCGGCTGTCACCGACATCACTCAGTGTCTCCCTCCTGGCGTTCACTTCGCTCGATTTTATGACTCTCTCTCATCCCGCGCGCATACTTCCACCCCCCAGACCCCTACGGTTCTGCCCCCGTTGCGTTCGCGACAGCGCCGCGTACACGCGTGTCCCCTCGCGTTGGCATAATATCGCGAATCGACGTGTATCCGTTTCCTTCCGTCTTCTCCTCTGTATCTCCCTCTCGGTCTGTCTCTCGTTTTTGGCCAGACTTTTTCCCCGTGCTGTTTATCTTCTACATTTTAAGAAAGTAGTTGTTTTTTTCTTCGTTTCTGTGGTCTTCGGTTCGGTTTCTCCTCGTCTGTCTCGTCCGGTCGGTCGTTCTTCTTGGTTCGATCGGAGACAGTCGTTCAATAGTCGGTGGAAGAATGCCGTCACCGACGAAATATGAAAGGACCAGAGCCGCGAATCTGGTTAATATTCGGCCGGATTAAAGGATGGGCCAGACGTCGTTGCTTTCGCGCTTAATCCTCGGCCCCGAACATCGGGCGCGCTTCTCCTCTTCCGTTGGTCTTTTTTCGTCTTCGACTATGCTCGTGGATTTCTGTTTTTTATCTTATTCCTTCGATTTCTTTCGTCTTATATTCTTTCTTTCTCTTTTCCTTTTTTCCTTCTTCCTTCTTTTCTTTTTTTTTTTTTTTTTAAGTGATTATTCACGAAATTTTTTAAGAAGACTCGGCACCACGAGATATTCAGTTTCGTCGATGATGTCCGATCGCACGAAGACTAAATCGTGCGGTTAAAAATTTAAAGCGTCGCGTCTTGAAGCTTCCTCGTGCGAAGAAAGTCGCATACGAGCGTATATGCAACGTCCGCTAGCCTGAAATATTTTTCGTCGTCGATGAATGCGCCCGCTCGTTTAACGTTTCGTTTTTACCGGCGATACGCATCTGCGGATTTTTCGCGCGCTGGTTTATTCAAATTACAGCGCGACCTCGATTATCCGACCGAAATGGCGGACACTTTGTTCGGATAATTGAACGTGATTACGTTTTAACGAAGCGAAGAACGATCATCCGTTGCATTAATAAACCAACGCTCGCGAGCAAAAACTGGTCTATCGTTTTAACCAAAAGCTGTTCACCACTTTTCGGTTGCTCTGTACTATTTTTCTCCATCCGTTATTCAACGTTTCGCGATCGATTAATTACCGCGTGTAATATATACGCGATATGTTTCTGCGTCTCGAACGAACGCAATGAATTAAACGACTGTGCGTGGTTACGCCTTTTAAGCTGGCGTGAATTTATGCAAAACGAATGAAACGAAGTGGCCAGAAGAAAGTGCCATAAATATCGAATGACTAAATTGATTCTGAAATATCAGACCGTGCATTCTTCATTATCTAAACGAGTACGCGTCTCGATGAAAATAGGATAATTACACGTTTTATGCACGGGAGTGAGAACGACTATTCATTTAGCCGGGATGCGAGGCAACGAGCGGGCGGCGGGTCTCGCGATTTATAAGCCCGCCTTCAAAGACAGCGTTAAGTAATCTTAATTCCTTCCTGGGTATAAATAAGTAATACTTTGTACGATATTTTTTATGAAAACACCCGCGAACGCTAATTATTATAAAGTCACCGGTATAATAAACCTATTTGTCACGACTAAACATTTGTATTGTAAATTTTCAGCTATTAAATTTCCTTCAACATCGCGTTACTCCACGTGTAACGTCGGTTTCCTCCAGTTGCTGTGAAAATATTTACGAGTCTCGAAGCGGCGTCGGCATTTCATATTTCGAATCGCATCCGAACGAAATCGCAAGTTTATCTGCCGCGGTAGATTATTCTACGGGGATCGTCTACTCTGCCATTAATATCGTTACACACTTGTCCAAGTTATTTGAAAAATTTGGTGACACGCTTGCAAATTTCATCGCCTTTTTCCTTTTCTTTCTTTTTTCTGCATTAAAGCGTCGAGTTTTAGAAATTGCAGTTCTATCGAATTTGTAAAATATTCTGCACGTCCGAGGCACGCGATATTTTCAGCAGTTATGAAAGCTGAAAGCGCAGGAAACGAGCACGGACCTTCGACGCCACACGCAGCGACGATGAAAATCGCACGATCACTGTGAGAGCGGATCTCTCGCCGCTCGAAACACCATTTATCCGGTTAATTCGTAGGTGTTCCGGACATTGTCGGGGCTTTACCTGGCACGGGACACTTCGAGCCTGTTATTTCGCAATAAATCACACTGCGAGATGGAACCGAGCTTGTCGATAGTAACGAGGGATTCTCCCCCGTGCGATTTGGCCCCTCGCGGAGTAAACAGCCACGAGCCATTAAACTGCGCGTAATACCCGAAGATGATCGATTCTTACGTAACATGGAAGCCCAGGCTTATATTCTTCGGGAAACTACCAAAATCGACCTTCGACGTGCTCGCTGGTCCATCAAATTATTCATACAAATTTTCATAATAAAATATGCAATTTTGTTGCACGTTACAACGCTGCTAGGATAAAATACACGAAGAAACTGAAATGAGGAACGAATGAAAGTTACGTAAAATAATTTTCCATGAAACATAAACCAAACCTTAATCGTTGAAATGAAACACGAAATCGGTGTTATCAGGCTTTTTATTTGTGCGATTATTAGAAATTATTACGCTTTTGCCAATGTCAATGTTGTATTAAAACGAAAACATAATTACGTAGGTATACTTATTTATTCTCGTGATATCGCTTTAATTCTAATTGACTACACACCTATTTAACTGTTCATATAGTTTTAACGTTCAATCAAACACCTGCAGTTTAACCTTGGAACCGATTAAATAACAGTTTAGATGGTCGTACAACTTTATGGCTCTTATAATTCAATACGCCTCATTACCTCTAAATAAATGTATAAAATACATACGTACGAAGAGCGGAAAATTCATTGGGAAAGAAAATGTGATTGACCATTCGTATACACATTTCAAAAGCTTATCCTTGATGCACGTTGAATTTTAGTTTGTCGACAAAGGGTCAGTTTAAGGGATTAAGGAATTATAGGAGACCTGAAGGCGAAGATTGCCGACAGTCGCGGTTACGAAAATGTTTTGCGGAAGTGGAATAATTGGGGTACATCGCATAGTACACGTTTCGTCGACGGCTTAACGGTATAGACATTGACATTGTTATGCCCGGAGGCACAATAGACGAGACAGTAGGGGTGTTTCGCAGAATTACGCAGGGACAGTGGACAAGTTAGGTCGCGTAGACCCATTGTATCAACGCCTCGTTGCTGTATTATACCCGGTGTATCGTTCGGAAATGCCTTCCATCTTAATATAACTCTATTTCCATGAAGCGCGCGTTGCTCGCTTCGTTCGAGGTTACATAACGATCGATCGATCCAGGTACGAGCCGTTCCTCGAGAAAGTTCGTAACCGAATAACGAGTAATCCAGGCTACGTCTGATAGTTGAAATTAAGGATCCGATTCGTAATGGGTTCCACGGCGATGTATCGTATCGCTCAACCTCATCAATTATACAGCCTCTGCATTTTTCTCTTCGGATGGGATACAGTATATTACAAATCGGTTGGAATCTGACTGGAACATTTTGAATTTCTCGTGAGTAGGTATTTGAGAGAAAGAGATCTAAGTTCGAACGCTTTCCAGTAATTTGAGTAAACCAATAACGACCAACGTAAAAGATCAATCAAAATCAAACGACTCTTTCTAACGTGATATGAATTCGTAGTTAATTAATATTCGTGGTAATAAACTTCTACGCTTTTGAATATGAAACGTACGCTTCTCTCTCTCTCTCTCTCTCTCTCTCTCTCTCTCTCTCTCTCTCTCTTCCAATAAATACAATTTAAATATTGGAGCTAGCTTCTTGTTGCTGCAAACCAGTTATTTAGAGAAACGTAAGCTATACTTGAAATAGACGTAAAAAAAACCAGAAAAACTAGAATTACAACGATACGACCAATGAAAATTCAATGTATCGTCCGGATGAAATTTTATATTTTACAATTTGTATGCTTGAACATTTATATCGAGTCCTGTCTTATTCAATTTTTATTATGTTTATACTATATAAATTAAGTCGAAGATTTTGGTAGTATATGAAACTTTATAGTCAAGTATGAAATGATTTTTCAGCTCGATCGAAATAAATGGGTTCGTCGCGTCCAGCGTGGATTATCGGGACTGGTAGCCCTTGTAAACTATCAGCCGGTTTTTCACGTGCCCGAGGATATGTACGGGCGGTGTTAAACCGCGGATCCGAGGCGATTCTCGCTCGATCCGCCGGCAACGAGCCAAAACTCGACTCCACGGGGAAAAGCTAGCCTCTTCCCGGGCTTTCTTTTGGTTTCTCCAACGTATTTGCGACGGACGAGGAACGCGGCCAAATTGGTCGAGCAAGAATAAGACGAACTTTGAACGACTGGAAGAAAACCATTGTGAATCGAAACTTCGCCTCTTGATATTTCGAGTTTTGTGCAAGAAAACGAATTATGACTTTTAGCACCAGACAGCTGACCTTTGAATTAAGTTCAGCCTGCATCTTGGCTTTCTATTCTATTATTGAGTTGTTATATCGAATGTATGTGTAGGTGCTTCCTTTTACGATATGAGAATTTTACAACATGGCGAATGGCGTTATCGGAAAGGCGCTACAATTTTGTGGAAATTTTCTTTTTTCTATCTATCCATTTAATATTCCAAGTCGTCGAACTAAAATTATCTTTTCCATTCTGACAGTCTTAATATATTCACGCGACCATCTGATAGTGATTTCTGATGTTGGCACTCAATGCAAGCGTTCAATATTTGATTCAAGAAAATTGGAATCATCCCAACACCTCTATAATTCATCTTACTGACGAAAAGATAGACTCGTGCTTCATATTTGCAGTGCTTAAACTTTCCACTCAAAGAAGAAATTAAATTAAAATACGATTCGATTACTTTCGAACCGATGAAGAAACAAGTCGAAGATCTTATTTATTTATTTCGACGTGTATAGACTCATTTATCTTGTAAGAACCATTTATACACAAATCTATGTTATAAATATTCCATCGAATCGAATTATTGAATTATGAATAAATTTTATGAACTGAATTAGTAATAAATATCGTATTGTATTGAATTAAATCGCATGAGTAATTATACCGAGGAAACTAGTACGGTAACAATAATTAGTGGCATTGATAAATTGCACAATAAGAATAAATTATTCATACGTACACTAGTAACAAGCAACAATTACCTGAAGTAAGGCGTGTCTCTTGTAAGAATAAAAAAGAAGACATAATAGAATACATTAAATCGTTGAATAGCAAGTACAAGTTACAACATTCAAGCAATTAAAGCTGAAATACACAACAATGAAAAGTAGGCATTGCATATCTAGAAATAGATAAAATAATTTCTATACATAGAGTATAATATATGCCTTTTTAACTGTGCGAATTAAAGATACTTTATCTGACCATCATTAATTGAATAAGTAAATATTCGTTTCCGAAAATTGAAAATATTTTTTTATAACCATCGATATTCGTGACGATTTGACTGTTGGATATTTATACAATTTCACATTTTTCTGAAGACAATTAAAGAAATTAAATCTAAATAGAAATTTATTTCATTTATCAAATATTATTACGACGTTACTTTGGATATTTTTATATGTTTGCGATGTGTATAAATGTATAAATATCCGCAAGCTAGCACTAAAAATAAGTAATCTATCCAAAGTATTAAACGTATCTCTTTCCAAAATCTAAATAAATTTTCTCTAACCATTATTCCGGTTTAATATGATTAATGATCGTGATGATCTTTCGACTCCATCAACGAACCACGATCGTACCGATTTCCCGTCTCATTCCACCAATTACATAGACGCCTAATTAGCAGTTGCCCGATGGGAACGGTAACGACGCGAGTCGTCGTCGCGCCAATTTTCCAACCCCCTCGAGGGACCATCGAAAAAACGGGCGAAAGGTGGATGGATAAAAACAGCTGATCCCCGATTGCAACGAGGCCAGGAGGATTCGAACCGGCGTGTTTCGTCAGGCTCGCGAAACGCGACACCGATCCGATTATGTTTCTCAAATTACCGAATTCCCGAGGCTTTCTCTGTTTCCTAAACGCGACACTACAGCCACCCCTTCTCTTTCTTTCGTGAGAGTAGTCACACTCGAGGCACACTCGACTCGTTTGTAGTCGTGTTTATGGTTTTTCAACGAGTGCACACGGGGAGAATTCGTGGGTTCGCGAGCGTCTCACCATCCGGGAGACACGCTGAAGTCCGTGAGAAAAAAGGTCTGTTAGTAAACACGGACCACACGGTTCGGCGTAAGCAGCCTGGAGCGCAAGAACCAGAGCAAACCGTGTCGCTTGCTTTGCCTCCCTTTTCCTCCCGCCGATCTTCCTGTATTCATTGACCATTTGTGCGTATGTTTCGAACAACCAAGCTTTTTCCTCCTGACTCGTGAACATCTTGCAGATTCCCTGTTTTGTCTCATATTTTTTTTCTTCTTCTTCTTTTCCTCCCCCTTTTTTACCAGTCGTTCGGTCGAGACCATTCTGGGAAGTATTCGCGAGACACGAAGAAACCACTGGTTTTTTGTCGATACGCTGCTCGACTAGAAGTTCGACGTTATTCTTTTTTTCCTCTCGCTGGGGTAATGATCGTGTAAATGGTCGTGTAATAGTGGATCGGGTTTCCACTTTCGTGACGAGACTCAACGTATGCTGGCAACGACTTGCGAGTTTATGAATTACTGTTTGTACTATGTATGGTATGATGTAGTATACTTATTTATATTTGCTCCATTTCGCTAGGATTTCCTTTTACCGTTATCGTGGAATTGTTCTTACGTGGGCTTGTGATTTTGTTCTTCGCAAGGATATTTCAAAGCGGTACTTTTTTTCAAACGCATTGTACCACTTAGTCGCGATACGGTGGCGCATTCATGCGCATAATTCAGACTGATAAGTATGCTAACCAAGGTGACTTAACTGTGTTCATCGAGTCACGTGACTCGGTTATCAACAACTGAATATATAACTTTGCGTTGCACGTAATCGTTTGTCCAAAACTTGGTCAAAGCAAGTGAATTAAGGTGAAAAAGGATCACCGAATTTAAACTTCGTTATTTTACAGTCATAAATCAAATTCAATACTGTATCGATAATAACTCTCACTAATCGATTAAGAATCTTTTCTCGACTATAATTAAGACATATATAGCAGAAGTTTATTTGGAGTAATTAAATTAACATGTAAGAGAGGATATCTAATCCCAGCCTTCTTTCTTTTTTATTCTTTCACCTCCGGTACTCCATTAATATTCACAACTCTAAGCTTAATATATTCATAAATTACCATATTCAAACACTTTGCTCCATATGCATACCTACAATAATTCGCGTAAACCAGATATGTGCAGTAGTTTGCGAAAGTATTTGTATTTACATTTTCTACAAAAAATGATACGTTTGCAGTGAATATCTTGTTACTTCTGTAAAAATTTTTTGACTAGTTTCAAACCTTACTAACGTAATTACTATAGGCGTCTCATTACAGAGCTAACGAAATTTCGATGTAGAATATATTCCTAAATGATTTCCGCAAGTGTTCGAATACTTCCGTAAGCTACTGTACGTATACCGTAGTCAAACCTCTACAATAGAAAAATTCTACAAAGATTATTTGTACGACAATGGAAATTCGGTCGTACATCAGCTCGCATGTTAAAGTTGTCGAACGTAATTTTTAACCTCGTATGACCGATTATTCCCGTTAGACAATTAAAGTTCCTTCCCACAATCACGTCACACCTACGTACACGATTCTGAAGCAGGTTAAGCGTTCAATTGCTGTCAATCGTATTAAAGGACCAACTGATAATCTTCGGTGCGCGCACACACGATTCGGCACACACTCCGGCTACATTGTTTCGCACGTTTCTTATGCAGATGCGCGGCTTCGGACGAAGTCACGACGGAGCCCACCCTCCGCATCGCGATACAAATTTTATTCATGGTAAACACGGTGACCCGATGCACCGTGACGGACGCCTTTCAGGAATTTATCATCTCGTACGCGCGATCTCGTGCTGGAGCCCCGAGAGCGTATACACGTTATACGGGGTGCCGTATTATAACAGGACTAAGGCCGGATAACCCAGTGATCGATCACTCGACGTGAATGCGACACCCCTAGGAACGCGTATCCGCGCCCCATTAAGCCTGCCCTTGCGAACCGCGCGCTTCTATCGCGAGTCGAGACCTTCCAGCCCTAAAACCATTCTATCCGCGCGATGGAATCGTCAGTCTTTTGCCTCTCGAGAGCTAAATAATTGAACGAAATGGCCACGCTCGATATTTTAGTTCGGTGGTCCCCTGCGATTCGTCGGCAAAGTCGATGATGCTAGTTGATGTTTGACCACTATTGTCGGATACGTTATTAAGTAATGGGTTAGGTTTAGGTTCGGAGGCTGGGTGACAAGTGATGGGGGCATGAAGAGAGCTGGTTCGTTTGAACGTGTTTTGAAAGCTCGCGTGGGAAGTACGTGAGAATCGCTAATCAGAGGTGTTGAATGGATCTTGATTTGTACACTAAATGGTTTGTTTACGTTTATTGGGGATGATGATGTGATAGCGTAGAAAATGAGGAGATAGATATGTAGATGTGATTATTGAAGCTTGTGCATGTTTTAGATTAAATTACATGAGTGTTTTTCATATATAAAGAATAATTAAATGAAATATTGTAACTATGTACATGAAGAACAACGAGTTACATGTTAGTACGTCTGAGGTAAAGAACACGAAAGAACTGAAATTCTCATTCTGAACATTAGATATACGACCTTGATCGTTCTAAAACGGACAGAAATCGACAAGAAGATTAACGGACGATAAAAAGAGGATCACCCAGAGAAGATCGTAAAATAACCGCTTCTTGAGCAGCAATTATCGCGACCCGCTAAACTGCTTAGCATAGCGCCGCATCGCTACAAAGAGGGTGACTTTATATCGCGTGTTTCACGGTTTTTAAATAGCGATGATCTCCGTGAAATCGAGGGATCTACTCGTTGTACGTGGACAAACGAGCTCGACGTTGAACAGCGAAATAATTACAAGTCTTTTTCCCCGCTATCCACGGAATCTAGCCGAATGTACCTCTCACGGTCGTTGCGTTAGCGATAATAGTGATAGACAAGCAACGAGGTTAAACGTAAGCGTCTTAGCGAGAAGGCGCGCGAGAGTACCGGGGCCCAGGCATAAATTACCATCGTGAATGAAGCAAAAGGGAATCTGATCTCGTCATTAAACGCTCCTCCGCGATACTGAAGTTCCCTCGATAGGCCGTAATTGCGGCGAGCGTTAAAACGAGACCGCGCCGCCCGTAAAAACGCGAGCACTCGAGAAGGGTCTCCGAGACTGTCGGTAACGAGCATACAAAACGGCGACCGTCTCGTTTCTCGTTCCGCCTTCGCGCTCCGGCCAATAATCGTGGCTACGATGTTTCCTTATCAACGGATAGCTAATTGTTCCCTCGTTACGCTCGCCATTTTTATAGATTACCAGCTGCTATGATCCATGTACCTCGATTCCAAAGGCAGAAATTTAAACTAACGCTGTCCAAACCTCACACGCGGGTAAAACGCGGCTTCGTCAATTTCCACTTCGTGTTAATCTTGTGGCTTTCTAACTCGAGTTCGAGTGTGGCTGAATCGTGGATATTCCATGTTTATGTATTTATATTCTATTTAATTTAAAAGAAAGTTGGAAGTTCAACAATGCATAATATTTCGTATTTCTTCGCTATAGTCTTCATACGATTTTTGTTACGTTCGTAGGCAGATTCGATAAATTGGAATATCTGGAAGAAAGAACGGTAAGAGTGAGGAACGATGATAGAAACGCGAAGAATTGAATAGAATCCTACATATGTGTATGATTCATATCTGTATTCCTTTTTTTTCTTTTTTTTTTGCCAATAACGTACGAAGGAGGATAAAGACTGCAAATCTCACTCGTGGGTAGTATCGATTTAAATGACATTCCATGGAAAATTCTATCGTGCATACATAATTGGTACGTCGATCACGTTCGGATAAAAATTGTAGCAAAGGTGAAGTTACTCATTGCTGGCACGATTGACAGGCGTGTTAGTGTCAAGCGATCTTCAATTTAGGGTATTTTGTTGCAATGCCGAGGCGAATCGATGTTGAAATTGAGTCGAATATTGCTACTTGTACCCGTATTTTTGGTCTTTGATATATTTTCCAATTATGTATCGTAATATTAGCAATGCTAATAAGTTTGGTATACTGAAGAAGTTTTCCGAGACTGATAGTTTGTTGAAATTGAATGTCTGATGTATCCATCTTCGAAATATCTAAGGACAGGTCCAACGTAATACATCGAACACCAAATAAACACAACCATGAGTTCCTTCAATTTGTAATCATATTCCGTCCTCTTGTTTGCAAACACTTTAAGACGACAAATAAATATAGAATATGATATTGATAACGACAATTAAATAACACTGTGGTTGTTTGAAGTCATAATCTTACGAACACAACTAAGCATTAGAATATAAATAGAATTTATTTCCTTGGATGTCTTCGCCTCCTCGATCTAATCATAGTAACCATGACATATGGAAAGTCTTTTTGGGAACCGATAATTTATCTAAACGCAATAAAATAGAATAGTCCAACACATCCAACCGAGAAACATCCTAGAACGGGCTGAAGGTAACGCGTTGAATACCACAGAAAGACAATTGCGAGCCAAACTTGGAATACCGAAGGTAAATCAAACATCGAGGCGACACGTAGCGCAACCCTCGTTTCATTTTCCCTCGGTTCGATCCGGACCGCGTAACAGCCGCGATGCGCATCAAAACGAAATAGTTCGGTCTAACGAGTCCCGAATACCAGCATCGACGACTCGGAAGAGGCCGTCGTGTGGAACTCGGCGAATTCCACGGAGCGCCGGATGGACAAGGAATTTCGTCGCTCGCTGCGTTCCGAAGCGCCTTGCTCGCACGGCAGCAGGAGACGCGGCTCGATCGAGCAAAGGACGGCCCAGCAGAAATCCTCCAACGAAATTCCAGTGTGACTAAACCCCCGTGGATGACTGGCAGGCCGGCTGCATACGGGATGCAGCCGGAGGGGTTGGGGTCGACCCGGGTATTGCCATCGGAACATCTCTTCTTTCTCCTTTTGCCTCCCTCTCTCTCTCTCTCTGCTAACTTAAAAAGATTTTGGTCGAACCAAAGGGAGGAGTAAGGGGGAAAACAGGAAAAGAGCGGCGGGGAGATGATGCATCGAAACGAAGATCGTTCGGGGAACTGTCTGCCGAACGATAGCCACTGACCACGTCGAATCATTGAATCGTGGGATGAGAGTATCGGCGTGAGATATTAATTTCGCGAGTGTGGCGAGTTTGGTGACTCGTGAAAGTAGCTGAATGTTTACCACAGTCAACTTTTATGAATCATACGTAGTAACTCAGGAAAGTAGTTGAACGCTTACCATAGAAAACTTTTATGTGGATATAACATTTTGAAATTTCATCAGTGCTGTAACGAGAGACGACTGTTATGCTTATAGCAGTGAAATTTGAAATGATTTGCAAACGTACATAAAAGTTACAAGACGTTTATGCAGTAATAAAAGTAGCGCATAGAATATCTTAAACATGTAATAAGCGTGAAAAACAGTACCGTTAAATATTGTGGTTTATTAATATAATGAACAACCGATTGAGTATATCGTATCAAATGAATTTGCCACAATTTCCAATCTTGCTTCTCTAAAACGCAACATTTGTCTCGTGTTTGTGCATACGCGAGAAAGTTAACAGGTCTGGAAGAATTTAAAAAGCTTCGTTTCTTACAGTCGAACAGATACAAAAGCGTGCTTTCTCATGCGTATTCCCGTTGCACGTGGAGTCCACTTGCATTGTAACATCCTAGGATATGGGTTTCTTAGAGGATCCCTCTCGAATTTTGAAAGTCGACTCTCTTCTCCGGTATTCCACGTTTCAGACCTTGGCTTTTGCTCTCGGCAAATGACGTCAGTCAGCTATGACGGCGGGACATTCGTCAGCGTTACAACGGGAGCACACGCGCAGCCTGATTTACGACAGAAAATGACGAACGATCCGGCGGCGACGTTATTGTTTGTACACACCGCGAGATCAGAATCTCGATGCACGCTCGAGGATCGTTCAGTATGCAAGCCGGCACTCTCATTACGTCTGTTGGGCCGCTGTCAAAGCGGGCAACGGTGCACCGGGCTCTTTCTCTATCCCGGAGTCGAAGGAAAAGGAGGCCATAGGACAAAAAGAGAGGAGAAGGATACCCCGTCGGTCCTTCCACGCCACTTTCGGTCATTCTGTTCGTTTCTGGTGACGGTAATGCCCGTTCGTAGGCTACCTTATCTCGACTGGAGGCCGTCGAGAGCACGGACTGGTTAGATGCATTTCGTGTAAGGTCGGCCCATACATTTTCTAAAATGACCGAATTACCTGACCCCTTGCCTGTTCGCCCACCGGCCACAGCCTTTCCCACCGTGAAATAGGCATATTTGTATAGTTTATCTTAACCGTGGCCGTCACATCGCCGACTACTTAATAAGAAATTTCGAATCCGTGTCGCGATATCTAGCTTCGTGCCACTTATCGCAAAAATGCACATATCAATCATCTCTGTGTCCGTTTTCTTAATTTTTGGCAAAGATGTGAGAGAATAAAGCTGTACCTCGTTGAACAGATACTCGTTAAAATTCATTGAAAAGTCGTAGAAATCCGAGCATACATTTTTCCTATGTCGAATCTTTCTTCTTTTTCTTTTTCTTTTTTCTTTTTTTTTTTTTTTTTTTTTTTTTTTTTTTTTTTTTTTTTTTTTTTTTTTTTTTTTGTTCAGTAAGAAGATGGAAATATCCCTAGTTGAATTCTCAAAGTTGCCGTCAAAGATTGTTCGCGAGGCTGCAAGTGTTGCGTTAATTTGAAACTGGAGTATCCCACGTGAATGTAAAATATCGAAGTAATGGAAAGATTAAAGGCAAGCGTATTGGCGAGGCAACGCGCGGACAAACTTGAAATGAATTCGTCGGGGAAACCGTGCAGGCTTCTTTCCGGACTGGAAAATCGAATGGCGTTTGCCTCACAATGGAGAACGCCGTACACATCTCCATACATATACATAACACAGGCGGGCGATGACATGCGAGAAATCCCAACCCCCGTTGCATCTCCCTGTCGTCACTTGCAAATGCATAGAAATTCTACGTGCGACGGGGTGACGTAGAATAATAAACGCAATTGTGCACTTTTCCTTGTAAATAACTAAACGCAAGACGAACGGACTCTTCCCCGGTTTCTATGACGGAAAGCTTTCTTTTTTCCTCCATGATTCTCTATTTTCTGCAATCAGGTTAACGCGACTACTTACCGAGAAACAAGTTTCCAAAGTTTGCTTAATATTTCAAGCTCCATTGGCCAGAAGAACGTTTCACCAATAATATCTCGTTTTTTAATTTCTATAACACGAACCAATTTTTCCTATTCCGTGTCAATTAACCTAATACCGATGAAATGTGATGAAACGATGAAAGGAGTTCGATCGAATCTACAGACACGATGTGGAAAACCGAAGCCAACGTGTATCACGGCAGATAAGTTAAGAAGACGATTGGTTTCGCTCGTGTTCGAGGTATTAATTAAATAGAAAAAACAGTCAATCATTTCCAAAATCTTGAATCGTACAGATATATCCAAATAAATGTCACATCCATATTTCATATTGTATGTTCTATAGAATATAACGAATAAAGAATAATGCGGGAAAAAAAGAGGCGGTTCCACACCAATAATAAGATGGAAGAACGGACAGAGAAATAGGAAGGAATAATTAAGATGAACGATGCGTGCACCCCGATGAAAAAATTGCGATGTCAGAGCGTGGCTGCGATTCGAGATCACGATCCAACGAGAACGAGCTCTCCGGATGATCCATGGAGCCCCTTTTATTTGGAAATGTTCGATCCCCATTCGACAACCACTTAACGCTCCGCTCGAGCGTCTTGAAAACGCGGACTCATCCTGACTGGTACGCTGCCATGGTTATTGAGACCAGTCCGATTCTCTCCTAGACAATCCGACGCGGCATTTACAGATCCATCGATCCGACACTGTCGTTCGACGTCGGAGAGATCAGAGATCCGCGTAGGTGAGACTTTACAATGTTTCAATCGACCCGTGCGCTCCGCCTCCACGGGCGTTATTAATTATCCATTGAGAAATCAATAATAATAACGACTCAATTGTCGCCCCGCGCCGATTCTATCCTTCTCGACTGCAGCTCCAGTCGACTTGTCAACGCTGTGTGTATTCGAGGAGCGGTTTCATCGAACGACGCGCGCCAGAGTATTCGCCAGGACCTATTTATCATTTCTGCTCGAACTGCGCTCGTCGCGAAAATTTATTCGACGCATTCGACGCGCGACAACGTCTCGTTATTAATCGCGTAAATTACTGTGAAAAGAGTACACGCGCTGCTGTCGCTTGTGACCTGCGTTGACATTGACGAGAGAAGCATTGCTTCGAATTCTTCGAGCAAGGGAAATCGGGCACTATGTGCGATAGGTAATTTCAACGGAGATGTTGAACGATAGAAAGCATGTATGTGTATGATCTTACACACGACGCGTGTCATAGATCGTATACCGGCTATCGTTTCACAAAGTTATACTTACCTACCACTTCACGAGATGATAATCAGTTACGGAATACCTAACACTTGGTCGAACCGATAACGTATCATCAGATCGGATTATAGAGCGCCGCATTCACGCAACGCTTTTCTTTTATTTCTCGCTCGATAGGTAGTATCCCTCGAAGGCAAAAATTAAGAAGCGGTATCGTGCTTGTTCTGGTAACGCAAAATACATACCAACGTCGTAAATCGCTGGTGGCGACGTTGCTCGTTTGATCGGTGGCGTGGCCGTAGCACAGTCGATCGAGGCAGAGTAACATCGAGCGTGTTTACAAACACCGATGTTCGCAATAAGGATCGGCATCGCGTAGCAGACTTAAGATGTTATTTCAGTTATTTACGAGATGTCTCGGAACAGGTGACACGCGTCCCATACCTGTACCGGGTAAACGGCCTCGCAGCCACGCTTCACTGACCACTGGCGAACGTGGAACGAAGCGAAATGGAAAGAAAACGAGCTAGCGAGAGAGAGAGAGAGAGAGAGAGAGAGAGAGAGAGAAGGAATGAAGAGAAAAGGGGAGGAGTGCGATAGACACCCTGTAATTACGCGAGGGTGAGTTATGGCGGTAAGACTGCCGTGGTTACTTCGCGACCCGGGGAACCGACGATACCTTTCCAGTCGATGACACTGGTGGATAACATCGCATCGACCAGGGAAAGCCGATAAACATTGGATCGCATTTACGGCCTCTGTATTTTAAATTTCGAGGGAAATTAGATCTGCCAAAAGTTGATATTCTTCTCGACGCTGGTATTAGAAAAATTCAATACACCTTTGCAAAAACTAGGACGCACAAACCATAATGTAGTCCTGATGATGAATGACTTTGACATAACCAAAGATTTTTAAGTGGTCTTACATTGCACGATCTTCGATGGAAATTTTGCTTTCAAACAAATTGCAAATTTCTTCGACCCAATGTTGGATGATTGTAAACGATTTATCTGAAAGCTTCAATAATCTTTATTCGACTTCAAATCAGCTTCCAATAATTCAGTCCTTGATCGATCCTTCAATGTTCTTCAATAATTCGATAAGTTCTTGCAAGACTTCAATTTATTTCTGAATTATTTATAAATTTATTTATAAATTTTCTCAAATTTGATCTATCTTCAAACTACCTTGACATACTCTCAATGGCTTTCAGAAGCATAGACATAACTTTGAACGACCTTTAAATGATCTTAGCGTAACTTTGATTTTTTTCAAGTTACCTTAAACGACGTTCGACGATCTTCAAATTATTATGCCTACCATACAAATAGATTTGACGTGACTTTCAGTGACCTTTAAAGTGTAGCTACTGAAATTTTGTTACACGTACGTGTAACGAATGGATATAAAAAGGGGTCGTATCGAACATTCGCGCGATAAATTTTGAATCGATCAGTGAGTGTGAGAAAAAGTCGCAGACAATTTCACGTATTGAAATTTAGGACACGGCCAAGGAACCACTCCATCGGAGTGTCTTCAAGCGTCCTTGGGGATAGAAGGTAACCGAGTTTGGGACACGGTGATTTGCGCGAAATCCTGCTTCGTTGTGACGTACGCACGAGGCCAAGGGAGTCGCTGAAAACGGAATTTTTTGCCAGGCCTCGGTGGATCCTGTGACACGATCCTTTGTTTTGACGCGGTCGGACAAGTGAGTTATCTGCCGCTGTAGAACGATCGTTCTTCTTGGACACGGACACGTCGCGGAAGTTCTCTTCCCGAAAAAGATCCATTCGAGCCCCGGTGTAAACACAGCCGATAAAACGACGAAGAGAGATCCGGAGCCTTAACCGGCGGGGAAGAGTGATGCGCCGCGGGAAACCATTCTTTAGAACCCCGCACACATCCCGTGCAGCCCTTTCGTTGCAACCACGGCCCACCTCGGCCAGTAAAAACGCCTCCACGAACTCCTGGAAGATGAACTACTGACGCCACCCTCCGTTAGAGATATCGGCCGAAACTATTTTACTCCCATCGAAGTCGTATCGTTCTTGTTTATCCTCGACCGAATCGACGTACTTCGGTGAATCAAAAGATCTGGATAAGTTTCTTATGTCTCAATAGCGCGATTGACAGCGAAAGTGTGAATAATGGAAGCAGGATGATCGATTTGGATTCCTTGTGTAATAGAAAGTATAGTAGTCCAACGAAGAATTAATCGCGGATAATGTGATCATCGATCAAAGATCGTAGCTAGTTCATTGAAGAATTCGAGCCAACGAAGGACCAACGAGAAACTCTGCGGTTCATAAATCCGGCGAAACAAAGCGACAATAAGATCCCGTTAATCTTTTATCGAGCCCCATGGCCCGCAAAAACGGCACGAAATCTAATCGCAACGGTAATAAAATCGTTAAACCGTCGGACGTACGACGAAAGAAATAGACCGCGGCAGAAGGAAGAGAGGAGACGTGGGCCGCGAACGGAAAGGTTGGTGCAGAAAAACAGGGCGCTGAACAGCGAAAGAGAAGCTGCTCGTCCCGGAAGCCCAAGGGAGGGTTTCTCGAAGACAAGTCGGCCATGTCGGCGGCCGTGAGCACGAAAGTCGGGACATCAGTCAGTCAGTCAGTCGGTCGGTCGAACAGTCAGTCAACGGGGACGTTTGGTCACACGCGACGGGACATTATCGCATTAAATATCGACAGCCGGCTTTCAGCAGAGAGACGAGGAGCAGCGAAATCAGGAGAAAAATGCCTGAATCCATTCTGGATTCCCCTCCATGGACCGAGGTTCAGTCGTATCCACCGCAATCCGTGTCCACCCACACCCGCTGCGTTCATAATAGGCTCTACGAAGCTAAGCTCCTCTAATACCTCTCTTCTCCCACCCCTCCGCCGTACCTTCACCTGACCGTATCCTCGCGTTGTATCGTCCTCACCGGTCCTCCTCTAACCTCTGATCTCTGTTCCTCTTGCTCCTTCCATCCCGCGCGCTTGCCCTCGCCTCTCTCCCTTCAGAGCGTGCCTTTGAGCAGGGTTCCCATAGATTATTATTAGAATGCGCGTTTGTGCTCCGGTCGCGGGCAGGTAGATGGACAGTGCTCCGCCCCAGAAGAGAAAAAAGGAGCCTTATGCAGCCTGGCTGCAACTCGTGCTCCTCTCATGACCTGTCTCTCTTCTACCTGAGGAATTCCTGGATGAGAATCAACCGACTGTCCCGAGACTGGGACGGGTTACGAACACCATGGGGACACACCGCGTCTCGGGAATTATTTTCGGGGAAACGGGTTTGCAGGCTCTCGTCCGACCGCGCTCGTCGCTGACTTTTACATCAGGTTTCTGGTTACGCGCTGATTTGTCGCGCGCGTTCCTTCGTTAGGCGACATTATCGCGGCTAATCGAGAAGAATATGACGAGCTCCGCGCTGCTCCAACGAGTAAAATCCCTCTATCCGGATGGCACGATCTTATCGCCAGTGCTTTGGGCGAAAACAGAAGACGCGAGGAATCGACGAAGCGACGAGGCACCCAGAGCGAACTCTCGTAGAAGAGTAACACGAAACGAGAACTTATCGCTGGCACTGTAGCTACCAGCTACACGCTATTTTTCGTTGAAACTCGTGTCGCATCAACGATCGGACAGTAGCTTCCAAGACGGGTTGCATAACGCGTACCGGTTCGCTCTCGTTGGAAAAAGTCAAAGTTCGAGGACTCGTCGTGATTCGATCTACGTGGAGTCTCGCTACCAGAAGGCAGCACCTTACGGTCCATTCGCGGCTGCTTTGGTTTCTTCCACTGGAATCAGTAATCCACTATTCCACGACTTTTTCCCACACGTTCTGGACCTTTTTCTCGACGATAGTCAGTGCAATATCTTTTCGCTATGATTTTCTGGCTCTCCTATACCAGCTCAGTCAGTAGAAAAGATAAATCGCTTGTTTTGGAGCGACATCGTTTTCGACGTCGTGGCTAGGCGATTCGAATTTGTTAAGGTTATCTTTTAATTCAAGAAAGAGCCAGTGAGAGAAGAGAAGATTATTTTGACGTGCTTTGCGACTTCTTTTCATCGTGCGCGAAAACATTGCTAACGCCATCGATCACCCGGTCATTTCCACCGGCTGCCAATTGAAAAGCCTGTTTTCAACGAGTTCCGTTGATAACGTCTTATTAAATCGTTGTTCCTCTCCTTCTTCGCGATGATTCGAACCAATGGACCGATACATCGACCGAGTAAATTCGTCTCAACGTGTCCGAAATGATGAATCGTTATCGCCAGAACCACGTGCCAGATACGTATCAACCACCGGCCAAGTTTCCATTAATTATTAAGATAAGATAGGGTCGTTGCGTCATTGGAATATTTAAACTAAGTTAAGCAATTTTCCTTGTAATTCATCTCATTTAGTTGTGAATAATTTTTATGCGGCATACATTTGAAAACGAACTATGCAGCTACCTAGTTATTAGTGACCAAGTTGTTTTATTGTTTATTTTATCAGAGCTTATATATATTGTACCTTATCGTTGTTACAAATAATTCTACCTTGGAGTTCTTCGAATCATTTGCTCGTTTTTCTTTGCAATTTTTCCTTTCGCTGGGCCTAAAGTATGCAGCGTTTCTTCATTCTTCCGTTATTACGTTAAAGACAAATGATGCCACATAATTAAGCTGCTGATTTTTATACATTTATGCAAAATTTAAAAACGCAAATGCGCATAGAATACATATACATATATAATTTGCAAAATTACGTAAACTGTCAAGTACAGTACAAATGTACAAAGTACAGCACTCGTTATAATTTTTAGTACGTGAAATAGATCTCTCTCTCTCTCTCTCTCTCTCTCTCTCTCTCTCTCTCTCTCAATTCTACATCTATACCAGTGCATATTCATAGAAATGTAAATTTACATAAAAGTCCGTAGTCTGCTCATAATGTACAAAAAGTTTAATTACTCTGTGCGAAGTTCAAGATTGAATTTCTACATGTTAAGGCCTAGCTGACTCAAATAATCCTACCTTGTTATTATATCGTTCTACGTGATTCGACCGCGCACAGTGGTTCGCATAAATATTCTCCGTCTTCTCGCGTCTCTATTTGTCACGCCGCTCGGAAGTTTTCTAAATAACGGTCGTTTTATGCCCGATGATAATGAAATTCCGAAACTATCGATAATCGGGACATTGATCGGTGGCAGTCACGGCTGCTGCCTCGTAACTTATGTACTAGAAGCGAAACGCGCGCCTGCAAGCGGTTCAATGTCAATTTCAAATAGCTCGAATTCCGTCGCGACGAAATCAGAATTTTATACGGTCCGACTGAACTTGCTCTCTGACTAACGAGCTGGTTCGGTTCCATGGATACGCGCGGCCGTGTCACAGGGATATTGCGGATGGAATGGCTAATTCTAGGGGTAGATACGTGATACGACGAATGTGATATTGTTGGTTCTATTTGGAAAAAGAGATATTGTAAATTTCTGTTCTTTTTGCGAGAAAAAAGATTCTAGAAGAAATTGAAGCTAATAAGTCTTCTAACAGACTACGGATGTTTATGCAAATTCATAGACTTACGAACATAGCTGAAGTAATAAAACTTATTCGGAAATTTGTTTCGCCTATTAAATAGTACAATGTGTACTATATTTTAGATAGCCGATTACTGAAACAGCATTTCTGAAAAAATAAATAGCCATCGAATGTGTTTTTTACTCAAATAATTGAATTAGCTACTGTGACATTTTTATTTCGTCTGTAAATATAGGCGACAGAATGTTCTTTCGGAATCGTTATAATTATCAATTCAAACGTAGTTTTTCCCAGAGAGGTCCCTTCCTGGAAATTTTTCTTTTCTTTTTTTTTTTTAAATTCCATATTTTGAATTTTTGTTTCCTATGATATAATAGTAGAAAATTTATAACATTACGATATTCAATCACGAAAGAACTTTTTCTTCGGTTACATTCTAAAATATTATATAATTTTTTCAGCAATACCGATGTTTAATTAGAAGCTAAACAAATTTGAATTAATTTAGTACCTGTATGTAGTATAATATAGTAATCAATAACAATATTTTGACAAGAAACTATTTCATCGTCGATTGTATCTTAAAAGTTACACAATTTCCGCAATGAAACCGATGTTCCATAGACGACGAAATGATTTGTAATCCTCCTGTTTCCTAGAAAGAGTGACGTTATTTACGCAAAATATTACGATTACATTACGATAGGTATTATGGTCAATATTGTATGAATTTTTCCATAAGACCAATGTTTCATTTAAAAGCAAGTAATGCTAATGTCATATTTATCGAAAATACCTCATCGCCGATCGTATCTCACAATACTCTGGCTGTTTATTATTTTTATATATAAATCATATATTTATGTAATAATTTTCTATACATTCATTATATACTTTCGATTATTATGTAACGATTTATTTTCCAATAAAACCAATATTTAATTCAAAAGCGAAAATTCCTTCTCTTCCTGTACAACATATAATATTAATGAATTAATATTAGAATTTTAACATTGAGATATTTTATTAACTTTAACTTATCATTTTACTATTTATTACTTATTAACTTTATTATATTATATAATTTATCAACTATATTAATATATTATTATTAACTTTCGTAACGGAACCGATATTTAATTAGAAGAAATAATTTGTAACTCCCGCTTGTCCTATAATTTAGGATATTCAGGAATACTATTCCGATATTAAAATACTTTAGTATCGATTATACCTTAAAATATTATGTTACCCCTACAATCAAAATGATATTCTATTAAGAATCAGATAATTTCTGTTTGATGAAGACCGCAAAGGGCCAAGCGCTGCCACCTTTCGACCAAGAGCCTAACTATTCACACTCGGCCGATACTACTAAGTACCCTTATCAGCTCCAAGTGTTCTAAGGTCATCGTTCATCGCTTAGAATTCAACCTTATCGTATGTCCATCACGGGGCGACTGATCTTCGTTACAACCTTCATCCACCAACGATATGCGAATCCAACGATAGGTACTCGATTGTAATTCGCTCTCGACGTTCCTTGACTTCCGTGAATCACACGATCATCCTGACGTATCCACGTCTCGTTAAACTCATCACGCGATCGCACGATAACGTTATCAATGGACCAACGAGCGTACACACGTCGTCGACATTGTCGTCGACGTGGTGGCCCGCTTTGCGGCAACGAGGGTCGTAAAATATTCATAACTTTTCGAAATCCCGTCAATATGCAAATGGAAAATGCTAATCGCATCCTGTTCGCGCCTACGATGAAGGCTATCGTTCCGTTGACACTCGCCCGTCAAGATTTTTGTTTTTCAAATATCCCCCCTGGCTGATCTCTCACGCGATTTTGCGATATCACCGAAGGATCCAGTCTCGTCGTTCAAGGATCGTAGCTGGATCGTTGGACGTGCAACGAAAAACGCGTTAAATTCCCTGCCTGTGCGCATAAAAGGCGAATTAGCAAAATCTCTCAGGTAGATTTTTAAGTAAGTAATTAATATCAGTGATATTAATATCGATACTTACTATCAGTGGAAAGTCTGAGTCGGCGCATTGCAAATTCTAAATGATTGATCATAAATTAATAATTTTCCTCGAGATTTCTACTCAATAATTTTTACTGCAATTATGATCGCATAATTAAATTTATTATACAATTAATTCTATCCTATCTATAATTCATGAAGATAAATTGGATCTGTGCAATTCAATCGCTTCATTATTCCGCAAGAGTCGCTTATCCGTGTTCATCTCTTCCTTCTTGACTTTCGGCTGTCGTGCTGCATGAAAGAATCGAAAGTATCGCGGCTATAGAAAATATTTTAGAAAGCGCGATGGATTTATATTCGTTAAAATTAATGCAATTACGTGATACAATTACTATAGAAAATTCTCAGGGACCAGGAACTGAGCAATGAAGTATCACTTGGTGTCGGCGAACACAAAGGTTCGCCACGGACAAATTAAAAGCCGATTAAAAATAAGACACGCCTCGTACCACGATTTATAGGGCTATGTACCGCTCATGCATGGAACAACGGCACTCGTTATTGTTCCTAATTGCCTGCTTCCCCGTGTATCTCGACGTAGAAACGAAACTCCTGTAATTAGTTCATCCATCTCTTTACGGTGAAATTACGAGCGATCGCCACCATCCACAATTTAGATTAACAATTTGAACCATCAACGCTTGCTTATCTCGCGTGATCAAACGATTCATTTTGAAAAGGGGGATAGAGATCGATCGTAGGAAGAGTTTGGAGAAACAAAATTTGAAAGAATCGAATTGTGCAGAGTTAACGTCTTGTTATTATCGTATTATTCTTATTGTTTTGTCAATACTTTTATCTTTATTTATTCGTCTTTCATTTAATCCTAAAATTCTTACTTGATTCGCCTAAACTCCTCGTAGACTGAAACAATCCTATCATAGAATCATTTTCTCATTTTCAACATTTTATCTCGTCGAATCTAAAGTACACGATATTTTCTCATTCTCCTGTTATTAGACCGATAACGTCTTATAATACGTATATCACAAAATTTATTATCCTGCGCAAAGTTTAAGATTGAATTTAGCTGGCTCAAATAATCCTATCTTATTCCATCTTACAGCCGCTGTGTTTTGTTTTAACAAGTAGTCATATTTTGAAAAAAGGAGCGATCGGATGAAAACGAAGAAATCTATGTTCTTGTGTTTTAAATTCGAGCAGAAAACCGCGACGACGGACCTACACGCAGCCCGTAGACCACGTTGGCTTCTTTAATCGCGCCGCGAATAATTAGCGGACGGCGATTAGGGTGATTAAGGGCGAGGGACCGAGTCACCGGGACGACGCAATTAGCCGAATCACTTAACGGGGTCGGTCGACGGGTGTAAGGCATGACGCCGAGCACGCGGAACGTCTGGTGGTCCTTTCCACTGACAAGTGTAAGAACCTATATCTACTTACTCATTTTATCGAATGGTAACCGGTGAAAATATTATTTAGAAGATGATAAGATATTTTTTTTTGATGGAAAAATATGAAATTTACGAGATTTTCTATATTGACGTTGAATGTGTATGCATTTAATAAGTGAATAGAAATCTTTGAAAGATTATTATTATCTGTATGAATGAACATCAAAAATACCGATCTGTAACGTAGATTAATATAATTAAATATAATTGCAATGAATAGGTATGTTGTTTACAGTTGCTAAAAGGAATTTGTAAAAAATATAAACTTTCGAAGAATTATTTTTACGATTTAGATAAGTTAATCTGTAGTTTGAATTAACATTAACTTAACATATATCACTGTGTAATTCTATTTCTATTTCTATTTCTATTTCTATTTCTATTTCTATTTCTATTTCTATTTCTACATAATAA
Source organism: Bombus confusus (assembly GCA_014737475.1). NCBI lineage: Eukaryota > Metazoa > Arthropoda > Insecta > Hymenoptera > Apidae > Bombus > Bombus confusus. Next base: position 831,188 of record JACXIV010000148.1, read on the forward strand.
TAATAAGTATATTCCGTATAAATGAATAAATAAATAACATTAAACTATACACCGTTCCCATTTAAAATGAACATTCTCAGACGAAGGGTCTCTAGAAATCGAAATTTACACTACAACTCCCAATCTCGTATATAATACATTTCGTATTTCGTGTGTACAATAAATATTACGGGATAAGTGTTAACTCGTTAACATTAAGCTTCATCGGAACGCGAACTGTTCGATTTCTGAAAAAATCTCGATTTTATATTTCTTACAAACGACTTGGTTCTGAAGGGTAATTAAGTCTGGTCGAATAACTCAAAAACTCTACAATGTCTACCATAACGATTATTGCATTATAGATGCTCAACGCGGCCATAGAGAGGCTCCTTTCGAAAAACGAATGTTCTCAACCATGTTCTCGCAGCCTTTCCCATGAACGACCGTAACGAAACGAAAAGGCTATACGATCCGAAGAACACGACGAAACCGAAGTCGTAAACACAATATAATTCCTAAAGTGTGTGCTTGAAAACGCAGCCGTTATCGCGACGAAAAAATACGATAACGTTGCTCTCCTAATTTCACGAACGACTGTAAACCCACGATACCTCGATTTCTTAGTCGATTTCGTTGATTTACGAAATTATTCGCGTTTAAAGACATCCGCTGGAATCGAACGTTAATTTCCGCCCGGGTTTAATCTTCTTCCCTCGTTTGCGAACGTTTCGTTTCTCGGCCCTTTCGATATTTATGCGAAACGGGCTCTGTGTGTTCCTTTTCCTTCTGTTTTCTTTTTTTTTTTTTTTTCTCCCATCGGTTCGCCGATTCGCGCCCAGAATCCACGTCTCGTCGTCGACGACGAGGACGGCTCGGCAACCAGGTTCGCTCATCTACATAAACATCTTGGTAGCCGATGCAACGTGGAAGGGAACTTCGAACAAGAGAATGGCCCCTCCCATTCTCCTGTTCGAGCTCGTGCACGCTGTTCCAGGCATCGCTTATGCTCATCTGCATGAGTCCATCCGATGCAACTAGCCTCGAGGACGCTTTCTGCGCGCGGACGCCGGCTCTTTGTCGGTTCGACTCGTCTAAACCTCGATATATTCTCCTACACAACGATCGATTCTTCTGAGGAGTTTGCGAAAGCGACTTTGAAATATGGCTGGATCGAATTGATTTTCTTATTACATTTATTCAATTTTTAACGCTTCAATCTCTTATCCTATAATTTTTTAAATAGCTAATTACGCAAACGTTATGTATTCACTACTGTAACGCTATACCAGACACGTAGTATTGAAATATTATGCATAACTTAAAGTTGGTGATCTCTGTCGAAAAACTGAAGTTTAAGTTAGAATTGAAATTAAGTTTTTTTTAGAACTGCAGTTTGTCTTCACTGATTCTTCGTTGAGCAACGGTATTTATCACAAATGTGAATCGATACCATAAGAAAAGGGCCACGACCGATTTTATTGCTTCAGTCAAGCAAACGTAAAAAAGTCCTATATAGGTTTAATAGATAGATTCGTATAGTATTCATACGGCAGGCCGAGAATCATAACGTAAATCAATCTCATTATAGCGTTAATGAAATTTGAAAATGTCCCGTATAACAGACACGATATATTTATATAGATACACACACGATATAGAGGGTTTCTGCAAATATTCGAATACCTCGTGATGAGTATTATAGGTATTCGAGATAGCTTGTCTAACGCGATTCAACTTCATTCCAACAAAACGAGGGTCAAATCAGTCAAAAACCAAAGTTTCGGCCAATTAAACCTTAATTCCACATTGTATTTTCAGTTTCGATATCGAGACCGAGTCAGCCGACTCGTAAACGGATGAAGAGAGGATGACGAATTTCGTATATTCGAGATAACTTTTCCAAAGAGTTCGCCCACTTGATACCTGTTTCGAGACTGTTTGCCAGCCTTCTTTCGATTCCTTTCATCGTTTCGCCCGCCCACCTCGCTTCCACGGCGAAGATTAAACATCGCCCCGTTGTAACGGGTACGAAGCGCGCGGATCGTTTTTATCAAAGTCGCTCGAAAACCTCGTGAGTTCACGCGTGTGCCTATACGCGCCATCGTCTGCCTCGGCACAGCGCAAACAAGTGGAGCAGATAGTGGCACGGTAGCAACGTCAAGAGATTAGGATTTGTTTTACAGCGAGCGGTAAAGCTGTCGCGAACTCCGCTGCCGTATTTAAACTCGCGCCCTGCTTAAGCCACATCGTTGAACGAGCTCGTTCGAGCTCTGAATCAACGTTTACATCCTGGATAGTATCTTTTCAGGTACACCGTCTCAGCTGCCCTACAGATAGCCCGGCCTTTGAAACCTTGTTTGTTCCATCTGTAAATTTTACTGCACCTTTATCTGCCGTTAAGATTCTAGATTTTATACGGAGAGCAGTTACGAACCTCGACACCTATCCGCGCTGCTCTCCGGTTTTATTCGTATAAACGTTTGTCGTTAACGTGGACGACTGTGCTCGATAATTCTGTTTTATCTAATTAACCGGCGACGTTCTAGAATCTGGAATCTAGAGTAATCGACTGTTCTCTGATGCCGTTTATCTCAAAGATGCTCTGCAGTTTAAAGTATTGTTTTCAATGTACTGTATGAAGCTTCGGTTAACGAGTCCATTGATCGAGCAGAATATCAGGTTGTTACGAGTGAAATGATCGAGTTCTTGATTACAATTAATGAAATAATATTAATCAAAGCACATTCAGGTTCAATATACCCTAGCTATTGTAAAACAAAGTTGTCGTTTAAATTAGTATTTTTAGTTGATCGTTATTGATACTATTCAACTATGTGGTTTATTGTTTTATCTTCATAATTTTCGATCGAAATTTTTCACACAAACGACAGATTATTTATTCTCCAAAAGCTGTGTTAACGTTGCGAGCAGATTTCTTCGCATTATGCTTCTGTTGAAATTCATATAAGAAAAGTAATCAAATTAGACGTTGATGCATGGTTCGTTTTGAGTAATGTATACACAGTCTCGCAATTTTATATTAAAGCAATTGACGAAATACCAATCGTATTGTATTAAGCCAGTTTGCATGCCTGATTACTATAAATTCGGAAACATTTTACGTGGTTCTAAAATCGATTGCTTTACGTGAGACAACCTAACGTATAACACTTTAGGGCAAATCTAAATTCACGAAGGGAATTGTATATTTTAAGATATAATAACATGAATCTTCCAAAACAGTACGGCAAGAAACCTGTTTCTTCGTTTCCTCGACGAGAGTTTCGCTTCTATCTATCATTTTGTCTCTTTATATCAAAACTCCACAGGTCATGAAACATGTTAAACTCGATAGATGATATTAACGTCGCGTACCTCGTCGCACCATCGGTTTCATTTTTCGCGATCAGAGCTCGCGTGCAGGTTCGACGCTAATGCCATGGCGTAAAAGTATATCAGTGGACGAGAGCTAGAAGGTTATTCCACAACTGAGAAAACACAATTAAGAAGCAATGAAAATAGACGTGTGGCGCAAGGGTTGAGCCACGTCGACACGTCTGCCGAAGGCAAACATTGGCGTGGCCGCCTACGCCTCGGATGCAGATGGTACGCGGCCACGACGAGTATATGTCATTTGTAAAAACGGGTTGTTTCAACTGGAAACCAACACGCCTCTTTAACATCGGTATCCTCACAGGTGAGACTCCATGATCGTGATCGGAGCGCAGACGAGGTTAATACGTTCTAGCGAAACGAATGCATCGCGTTATCGTCCTCGTTAACTCCTTGGGAACGAAGTCGAATTCGTCCAAGGGGAAACGTATAAACCCTATGCCCTTTTGGAGCCGGACATACAGCGGACCTTTTATCTCGGCCGTACGTCCGGCACGATGTTACTCTACCGCGCGTGTATCTGATCGTGAGTCAACGAAGGTCAGCTGCGCGTCGAGGCGAAAAAAATGGGCGAAAAGGTCAAAGTGGATGTTGTCGCGAGGGGACATCAGCGACAGCGTAGCCGGGTGACAGGTGCGAGAGACACCTGCCAGAATTTAAGACGCGCCACCCATCGATCGACGTCGACCTACCTAAAGAAATCGCATGCAATGATAAGTCGCGTTTGCATTCTACATACGTCGTATCTGTATCTTAATCTAGCCGGGGGCGACACATTCCTCACTACCGAAAGCGTTTCCTTTAATTAATTTTGCTCGGTAAGATTGATCGAATCGAACGATGATTCCAACTGATCATGTTTCACGGTGAACACCTCGATGAACTTGATCAACACGACCAGAGAACGAAAGCGAATATTTTCCATAGGTGGTGGCACAAATTTATAGGCTTTTTACGACGCCGCAGCTCGCGTTACCAACGTGCCGCGAGTTTGCTCGATAAATTACGCGGGTCCGGTACCTCATGGCGAGAAATCCATATCCGGACAGGTCGAACGCGCACGCGAATCGCCAGCGTATTTACACTGGCCAGCGCTTTTCTGCTCCAACGAAAGTTTACTCTGGCTCGAACTGTTCGCGTACACGCGCGTAACGCGCTCGTTGCACGCTCGACAATCACGAGATTACGCACGGCCGTGTGTGTACAGTAGTATACACGCGAGAGAACGGCCGGCCCGCGGGATCTCGGGGATCTCTGCGTCTCCACCCCTTGGCCCCGACAAAACCCCTTTCCAGAAATGAAATATGTGAGACGGGACCGCCTCGCGGGATAATTCTGAATTATGTTTGTCCTCGTCTGTTCCGCCGCTTCCAGTGAATCGCGCGAGCTGCTAGCCTCTTTCGCCTTTGTCAGCCCTCGCGCCCGGGACCATTCGGGTCACCATTCTTCCTACTTCTTCCATGTTTCGATCCGTTCGTTCTCGATTCGTCTCCGAAGAATGCGCCTCGTCGATCTTCGATGCTCCTTCTTCGGCATCGTTCGAGTTAACGGTCGAATATTTTTGGAAATCCGTGAAGGAGCAACGGCGATGATCGTGGTATTTCGAGCGATAAATATCGGCCGCGACTCAATGGCGCGACGTTTCCCATCATCTTCGATGTTTTGCTAATAATCCTTGTTTCCGTATAAGCGTAGATTTTTAAATTTGTTTCCTCGATAGAGAGCGTTTGATAGAGAGAGAATTTAGAAATTGCTGGAACACGAAGACATTGCAATCATTAATTCTAAGCTTCGATCAAGCCACTGACGCAGTTGTTTATTCCTCTCGTGTTTTTACTTCATAGAAGAGTATCATATTGGCAATGACAGGTATATGATTTTTGACATTTTTCGCACAAATAATTTCTGGCTGAAAAAGCATCCCTTGCCAGGGAAGAAAACTGAAATTCCGATAGCAGTAAAAACGTTAGACGACTCCCAGTGAAATCCATCGTAACGGTAAAGGAATTCCAAGGAACTTACGCGATCGGCGTGTTCCACGGGGGCCAAAACGCGATCCACATGTTCGTGGAAGAGGGCTACATCGCATGCATCTCCCGATGCATCTCTGAATCCCCCTGGAGTGGAGGATGGCCTCTGGCTCGAAGCCGCGCGTCTCGTCTTCCCCGTGGCGGACAATTATTTAAAGGGGAGGCCGAAATCCAAAGGCGAAACGAGACGAAACGAAGGACGGAGCTGTGTGTGCGCGAGCGGGGAACCAACGGGAGGAAGGAGGGCCTCGTGGAGGCAAAACGAGGAGTTTTCTGACTGGCAGCGAGGTACCAGGGGAAGCAGCAAGTCGAAGAGAGGAGAGATCGGTTCCAGTCCGTAAGAGGGATAAGAGCGGAAAGAAGGAGAGAAAGGAGGGAAAAGAAAAAAAGGAGCACGCACCACCACCCGCTGGGTTGGACGAGACGCATGCGTGCGATCCCATACCCATGGCGTTCCATAGTTGCCCATAAGGCTATCTTCTCGTACCTCTCCCCCTAGATTTCCTTTCCATCTAGATTTTCTTTGCTCTTTGTCGCCCATTGCTTTTCGGCTTTCTTTCTGTCGTTCGTTCGCGTTACCTTCTTATTCGTCTCGCTGTTCTCTCGAATTTTCTCTCTTTTTCGAGAGAGTCTACTTTTGGAACTTCGTTTCGTTACGAGAGTCTATGGATACTAAACGATGGGAAAAAAGTTTGGGGGCAGAGGACTCTGGTAACTGCGCTGTATTGTCGCGACATCGTTTTTTCACGCGCCTCACGGACCTCCTGTTTGCTCCTTTTTTTTTATCGGGAACAGGATAAACGACGCGGTGCGTAGGTCGCGACGAACGGCTTAACCCGTCGAACGGATCGCGAAAGGACGATGTCTAGATAAAAAAGGCATTTACATATTCCTCGAATAGTTGTGCCGTTGGAAACTTGATGCTATCCGGTCGGTCTCTCGATATTCAAATCTTTCACGCCATTGTTACAGGGACACGGGCCAATGTCTTCTTTTTCTGTATCCTTTTTCCTTTTCTTTCCGATCGAAGTATTAAAAGGGGGAACCTTTTCCCTTCGATGTCTTTCATCCTTTTTGTTTGTAGCAAGAAACAATCTTTATGAATCGTTAAACGTTACGATCGTCGTATTCTCTCTTACGATTCTTTTCTGGCGGGCCTCGGATGATCAAGTCGTGATGAATGTTAAGTTGGGTCATTAGAAGTGAGATAATGAAATAGTACGAAAGATAACGTTATTAGATGTTACGTACATCTTTCTTCAAATTTCACAAAAATGCAGAATGTAAGTAGATTAAAGGGGAAATATTCAGCAAAATATGAGTTTCCTTTTAAAAACGGCAATGTTAAAAAGCAAAATTCGATAACGTAAATTGGTTGAAAGATGTTGCAAATGAAATAAATTTTTCCACGGAATTACGTGAGAACCTTCGATTCAAGCTTTCGCGAACAGCGAAGTAGAATCATGAATACAGTTTTAAATAGTAAGTAGCAAATATTTCCAGGGATTTATTTCGCCGGCACGTACACGTTGCAACAGAATATTATTTATAGAGGCTGGAGTACGGTCGAGATAAACTTTCTGGTCTTTCCTATCTGAAACACTATTTTACCAGGCTCTGCGCAGGACTGAACGCGACGGCGGAGTTTATTCTAATGAATTCAACCGCGGACTACAATTTTGCACGGATTTACATAGATATATATTTTCAAGGAAATATGTCTTTATTTTAATTGCCTTGACAACCATAGCGATATCGATGAACGATTAAATAACCGAGAGTTTAAGTGCAAGACACGTGATTTAGGCCATTACGTAGGAAAAGAGGAAAAATGGGATTTTTAGAGTATTACCTCGTTGCAAATGTTTGAGTTTCTATAGCGTTACTTCAAATAATTTTCAAGTATGCAAAGTATTGGTTTCTAAAACGATAGTTACGAGATAATTTAAATCGATCGAGATATATTAACCAGATAAAATCAAGTTACTGTGCCTTCATGCAACATTGAACTAATGTTATTGATAGAATTTTGCAAGTTACACGGTCTACAATATACCCAAACCTGCGAGTTACAACCTGCATGCTACCAAGTTGCAAGCCACTAAAATATTTGCTTACATAACATGTAGTAACAAGTTTGATAATAAAACTGGTTTTACATGTAAATTTTATTAATAGTTTTATTAATAAAGTTTTACGAGTAATTTTTAAATCGACCGGGCAGTCTATTCAAAATAAATAGAAATTTAAAAGATATTTATTATCAATCATACCATACTACCGTCGCTTATTAATGACGAATATTATTGATTAATAAATTATTGTATAAGAGAAAAAGACAACTCTTTGATCTAATTTCTTCGAACGATTCCTCCGTGCTTCGATCTGCATTCATATAATAGATACCATAAAACTCGAAAGTGAAAGACATCGAAACACGTTCCTGTTGAGTCCTGCGTCAAACGGAACGAAAAGGGCAGAAATCGAATTACAAAGGAACGAGGATCGCAAACGTCCATCGCAAGAGAGGAAAGTTACCCTTTTCCTGCACTGCTTTCCCACTGTATTCTGGCGGCGGTCTGCTAGTTGTGATAATTTACGACGTTGCAATGGCCGTGACAAATCGCGCATACAAACATTGTAAGAAGGCAGAGCTGAATAAAAACGGCACCTCCTCCTTAACCTCCATCCGTCATTAATGCAATAAAACCGAACTACACGCTTTTGTCACTCTTTCACGTGGCACAATGTCTCGTCACGGACACAGGCGAAGACACGACCGGCCGAATGCCTTCGACCAGTCATAAAACCGACAAGATTTAACCCTAAGTGTCAGCAATTCTGGACTTCTGTCACCCTGATCGTAAACAACGGCGTTTTTCTTACCTGGTGACAATATTGGATACAGCTCGAGGTAATTGGCGTTTGCCTTTTGTTTTTCGTCAAAGAAGTACTACCTGCTGATGAAAGTATATTCGAAGTATGGAACTTTGTGAACGAACTTCTCAAAATACAAACTGATCAACTCCACTTCTTGTGAGTTTTCCAATTTCATTATCTGGACATGTTCTCGAAGAAATAAATTGTTTCCTTGTATATGTTTCTTCTTTTTTGCTGCAAGAAAAACCGCAAGTAAAGCTAAATATCAACAAATTATAACGTTTGACATACTCTTCTTTACTTCTCAATTTATGGAGTTAATGAATTTGGCTTCTGAGCAACTCGATTGTTACGGAGATGTTTTAATGCTCGAAAGCTTTCAAGTCTCTGCAAGAGGGCATCTACTGAAATTGAAAAATTCGATTCTTAAGTTTCTGTGTTTTATTATACACAAGAATAACTTTTACAAAAGTACACTATCACCGATTCAAGGCGTAGAATCATTTGTAGTCAAGTGACAAAAATTATTTTACAGCCCGTCTTCATTAGGGTCATAAAAGCGCATTTTTCGAATAATATGTAAAACCATGTTCATAAAATCACTGAAATTACCGACAATTTCAAACTTCGCACACGTACACTTTCAATTTATTTACATTCATGAACAATCTAGTACCACAGTTGGATCCGCCATTGGCACGAGTAGCATAGTAGTGGAAGTAAGCCGAGCACAACGCATAGCCAACGTAGACGCGAATCAATAAAGTTAATAAAGCAGCCAAGTTTCCAATCGGAAATTGAAAGATCAGTCGTCCAGATGCAGCGAGCTTTTTCAATCGATTCCGTCCGATTAATAAGCAGATACATCGGCCAGTGGATATCGATCCTTCTTCTCTGCTCTGTGTTCTACGAGCACTGAATGTCGCGCACGAACCGCGACCAGAAAACGTAACCAACCCCTCCAATTCGAGTATACCTAAACGATTTATCCCAGATTTTCGTCGCGGATAAACGCAGCCTGTAAAAAATGGCCAGCTAATGGAAACGATAACGGGCCACGCGAAATTAGTCGGTTCAACGAATAAAAACAATTATCGGGCGCGGGCTATCGCGCGCGGCTACCACCGAAAAGCGTGGTCCGAATTATTTATGGAGTTCGCGTAGTTGTTCCGTTTTATTATCCCCGTTCGTTGGTTGGAGAAGGAAGGATCCAGAGAGTAGGAGTGAAAAAACTGGCGGAAGGAAGAGGAAAGAGGGAGGAAGAAGGGCAGAAAGGAGTATCGGTGTCCCGACATCGGGACTAATTATTATCTTGTCCCCGCAGGTACACCTGTAGCTTCGAGACATGAGAAATCGCGCCACCGATCCTCGTCGAACACGACCACGATGGTTCGTACTCTTTCTCTCTTTCTATCTGTCTATACTGTCTCTCTGTCTTCTCGAAGTGATATACAACCGTCAACCCTTTTATGACACGACGCCAGGAACCGACGCACCGTTCGAAACCGTTTCGCGTCACTTCTCTTTCGTTACGCCGTTTCGTGCCACGTAGAGAACGCCACGTTCGTGTATTTACGCGTGACTATAGCGGTCCGCTAAGTGCATAATGCCTGCTTATACCTCCCATTACGACGAAAGCTCCACCACACAGCACCGACCTGACTTTCAAAGTCTCTATTAAGGGACCACGCGTCCATAAATTTTGCCCCCGAGCCGAGGATCGACTCTTGCTCTCTTTGTGCCGCGTGCAGCACATTTCGTATTAGAACGCGAAGAAGGAACAGGGGATACGTACGAGTACGCGCGTTTCCTCACACGGAAACGGTAAATTGATTTGCGATTCGGGGAACACCGTGAGCATCAGGTAAAACTTGCTCGGGGAGCAAAAGTATAAATGCCTTTCTATGCTTTGACGAATGAACTGTACGATGTGGTTGGTTAAGTTACTTTTATGATAGAAACGATGTCTGGAGTCTGGATATTTATGCAGATTTATGTTTTTGATGGACCTGAATATCGTGCCTAACCCTCTGATGTTGTAACGTGTTAGGTTGAATATTTTGAATATATTTGTATATTACATTATTTTGTTATATGTACATTCTCGTATGAATTTATCATAGATGGGTAAACGTTGGTCTAACGATATTATACGAGTAATAATGACATTGATTAAACATTTCATACTACGTATATTATACTTTAAGATCGATTTAGATTTACTTTTACGAAATAATTCAATTGTAATATTCAGTTACGAAATAAACGAGTACACAACAGTTGTATTGACAGAGGAAAAAATCTCAAATACTTTTCTTTACGATGGAAGTATATTAAACTGTCAAATATGCTATACAAGGTAGAAAATGTTAGCCATAATGGATATCCACTATTTCGTACACAAATATTTTTACGATACAAAAGAAACTAAGTAGTTCTTAGTACCTTTTCACTTGCACTCGTAACGCTTGTAAATTATTCCCACTCGACACAATATAAAGACATTTTCAGAACCACAGAATAAACTCAAATTTCAAAAAAGTTTTACCGTGTTTCTTATTTTCGCATAATGGGCACTCTGTGCTGGAATGTCTGGTTCGAATTTATGTTAATTACAAATCATAGATAAATGAGTGTCGGCTAGTGATCGGCGTCAAAGAGTCACCGACATTGCATCGACGAAAAGGCAAAGGAGGTATTCGAGAGAAAAAGGGAGAGACCAGGTCGAGGTCTGGGTCTTCTACATATTCATACGGGATTAAAGTCGGTCCTTGGTAGAAGGAGCGAACGAAAAGGAGAAAAGGAGAGCCACGTTGTGGATCCCCGATTATTCATGACACTAGAGCACGGAGAAACGTGGTTTGTTTGGACGGTGGAGGGAAACGCGTTCGCCGATTCTGTTGTTTGCTCTTTCGCCTTCCGCAGATAAGATTCGTTTCCGGTACCCGGTGCTCAGATTACCAAGCTAAAAAAAGGGGATGGAGACTACGGTGCGACTAATCAATTCTGAGAGGAAATCCTGCTCTCGAGATACATGGCGTTCCACGCTTTTCTTGACAGCCGCTGAATTCTCCGCGCGGATTTCGCGCGTTTAATCGAGCACGCCCGGAATAGTTAGTTTGGACTAAATGGCAGGTGCTTAGAATGAAAATATACTAGTACGAATGTGAGATTTACGTACTAGAATTTTGTACAGTTGTTGAAATATATGTTTTCTTTGAAGCTGAAAAAGGATAGAACTTTTCTCAAGTCGAAAGCTAACAAACCAAAGAATACCATTAAAAACTTTTGCGCAATTGCTTCAGAAATATAGAATTATTATTGATTCAATCTTACGAATCGCAAGTTACAAGTTACCAGTACTAATAAATTCTCTTATGTAACAGTAACAAATTTCGCGATGACAGATAAAGATAATTAATCTTCCGTAATAAATTTTATAAATTACAGAATCTTTACATTTGATATAAAATTATACAATTATAAAAAACATATCCCCATAACGTACAGCTTGTAACTTGTCGATTCACCGATATTTATCAATCGATGGGTAAATTATTACGTAATGAGGACTAGATCAGCAACGTTTTAATTATCCTTTTACAAATCGTCGCAAAACTTGATTACCATTTTTAGTCGACGTATAGACTGTTGGAGAAGCGTGGCACGCAGCTGATAGACTAGATACAAGAAGCGACATCCCTGTCTCGTATTTCTCACGCGCGTTCCTCCCAGCTATCTTATGATTAATTGTCCTCAAATATTCTGAAGGTCATGCGTCTACAAGAGCTCTCCCTGTTGGCCGAGGCATGACTCGTACACCAGGGGTTGCTTACTCTTCTCCTTTTTCCCTTTCCTCTCCTTCTTTTCTCTTTTAAACACGACAACCCCTCCTAGCCTGCTTTCCTTGTCCTCCACTACGGAAGACTTTCAATTCGGTCCATGTTTCACGCGCATGGTATTTTTAAACAAGAGCAAGAATGAGTAATGGCGAAAGCGTTCTTTCTTCCGACCCCCGAAACCCAAGGGCTCCGAATATAGCAACGTGTGCAGAACCAAACAGTCTGTGTATCGACTCGTTCAATAATGAAAAAGTCATTCGACAACCCTCGTCGAAATATTTTATTTCAACGAAGTGAATCACCAGATTCGTGAATAGTGAGGCATGGGTCGCCGGAGTTGAATTGAATACTCGAAATGCGAATTGAATTGAATATTCGATAGTTTCGTGCAATAATTCGCATACAATTGATTGCTCACGAAGATTTTAATAACGAAGACACGCCAAAATTGGCATCTTATACAAGATAATTATTATATTGTAATATAAGTATATATTATATATATTGCAATGTGTAAACACGAGATATATAAGTATTTCAAGTGGTATCTACGTGTGACTTGAATGAACACACATGAATAACGTAGAAGTGTAATAATAGTAAAAAAATCTTCAATACGTCCCCCTGTCTTCGCATTAGTATCGTGATCAATTTAAAAGGTTCAATTTCGACAAAATCTTACTCACTACTTACTTACTATTTAATACGATTTAATTTATATAAACCCCAAAACCGAAATTCTGAAACAAACTCGTTGGGAAGCCCTTTAAGACAGTAATAATCCCTGAAAATGACCGATTGCTTGGAAAGTAAAGACAATACATTAAAAGGAATTACAATAGGAAATACCTGACGAGAAAAGCCTGAGTTAGAAAATTACAGCAGCGGGGAACCTTCTTACGGTATATCGATGCATAAATCCGGATTCAATAACCCGCTTTATAATATATTGCAATTTGGATTATAAATTGGATTACGGGCTATTGTTAACCGCTTTAAACTCGCACGTTCCAATGCCACTGGCTGTTCATCCCTTATTGCAAACTTCCGCTTCCAACAATTTTACATCCCAGACATAAAATCGAGGATTTTCTCAGAGAAAAATATGACCCTACTTACTTTACAAATATTAACCCTTCTGCTGACTATTTCATTCTCAAATTCACAGGATGCCGAAATTCAAATAATTCCTCTTTGCCTCTGGCTACCTTTGACGAATTTCAACGATCGATGAAACACACGCCGTCGCTCGAAACACGACAGAATATAAATCTAGGAGGACTGTGTCGTAATGTATAAAAATACTAACGAGGAATGCGCTTCAGGAGAATGGAATGTTATAATGTAAGCGTATACTTAAGCTTCTGGATCTTACAACTGTTTCATTTAGAAATTAAATTTTGCAGTTAGGTTTATATTTATATATTGAGTGATTTTATGATCGATATGAAGGAAATAGAATTCGAGAGATTAAATATAATACTCGAATTATAAAATTTCTCGTATTTCTAGTTTTCCCTCGTTGCTCTTAATCCGAATAACCGTGTCATTTAAATTTATATCTATATCTATATATATCTATCTAACACATTTTGCACACTGTACTTAATGAACCGTTATTCAATGAATTCAAAACTTATTGTTCGTGAAAATATACAGCAAACGTCATTTTCGTTATTATCTACTTTTTTCCCAGTTCGTTTGTTTTATGCTTATTGCATAACTACATTATTTTATAATTGTTATTTGCCAAAAAATTAGACAATAATTATATGCCGGTTTTACTCCCCTTTTACAAGCATATCACAGCTTACAACCGTGCACGAGCAGGAAAATGACCAGCAATATTTTCCGAAATATTCTCTACCTAGATACTATAATTATGTTTCTACGTTGAATTTACCTAATAATTATTAAACACTACAGCACGCTTTAAAAAAGCAGTCGAGGCACAAACGTTTCAGAACAAAATATATTCACAATTCACTAAAACATTTTCTTATAACGAATCTTTATTAATAGACACGTCAATATGTTTGTAAGCAACTACCAAATGATCTCGTCGGGCTTTTGAATGAATTATGAAAATAAATATGGTATATAAATCGTAGTTTTGCACAGGTTTCGTTAAATGCAGGAGTTACCTCCGGATTAATCGATTTTCGTTTCCCCAAGCGAAATTTCTCTATCAATTATTGATCTGCCTCATTATTTTCTACCCATTGTAATTAATAGTTCTCGAAATTACATATGGAAATTGCTGATATCCCCGATATCTGGCATGGAGCTACGGTTGTTTACGCGTCGTGATCGGACTGCTGCATTAATTTTTCGCCGTGACTGGCCGAATATAATTTGTTGGTCTCTCTCTCGGCCAGGTACCCGTTTCCGCCAGTTGAAACTCGAGGAATTCCTAGACACCGCGACGACGTGTTTTCAACAGGTGTGCCTGGTTCGTCGGCCGTGGAATTATGAAGTCTCGGTTAAAGTAATCGGTAATTATAGGTTTCCTTCGGACTCTGATCGAAATGAGGATCGCCGGAGCCGTCCGATCGTTCCGACTTATCTCATTATACGACTCGTTTCTAGATTTTCAATCGTTTCACGGATTCCACAGATCGAGCCGACATACAGAAGTTTATAATCGGCTCGCTTCGTTCGTGTAAGTATCTCGACACGGTGAATCGATATAGAGAGGATTGAATTGCAGATTGGAATGATAAACGGTTGTGTTGCAACTCAAGGTTTCTAATGGAAACAAAAAATGCAATTCTGTTAATTATCGTATTTGTACCTATCATTTGTGGTTTGAACGATATGGATTTTCACTATTTGTTTATCCATTTAGTCCTAAAACTCTCCTGAGTAAATGGTAAAAAAGAAAATATCGGATTGGTTAGATTTATATATTTGTACATTATATGTATTTTAGTCTGTTTCGACGACAATCTGAACAAAATTCATGCACGATTCTAGTACACACTGTCTTGGAATACTTAAGCTTAAAAGCTAAAGCAGAGTATTCTATCGCTTATAACCATTTACCTTCGCTAATTTACCTTAATTAGAAGAATCTTTTTTACTGTTTTGACACTTATATCGTATACCATTTTAACTCTTTCAACTCTGTAGTTTTGTATCGAAGAAGAGTTCGGAGTGACCATAGATAAATTTTTAAACCTTGGATCACAAACATTTGCAATTTCCTAGGACAAAAGAATCTTTCATTTATCATAAATAATATGTTTGGTTGTTATATTTTTTAATGAAACAACGCGTAAAACCATTACCTAAATATAAAATGTGCAATATCGTATCATGAAACTAAAGATATAAAGAACGTTATAAATCCATAAAATTCCTATGAGAGATCACGAATAGCCGTTTCGATTACTCCAGCCAGAAAAATTCATCTAAAGTAGAAACTGTTTTCAAGCAGAATCGCGTGAAATGGAAGGTACGAGGGAAAGCTACGAGAGGCAGAGATACACCGATACGTCGAAAGATCGCGTCCAGACGATGCGAGTCGGGCGCACGACTTCATAAAAGGATACAATGCGACCTACGGGAAGGAAAAAGCTGGGCGAATGGAGGGGAGACAAAAGGGAAGGAAAAAGAAACAAAAAGCTTCGCGGGGCCAGAAAGGAAAGATGGAAGGGTCAGGAGAAGAGAAAGCAGCGCGCCGTGGGGATCACCCGCAGGGACGAATAATACCCGGCAAAATGCGGTGGGCCACCCCTTGCCACGCTTTTTAAAAGCGCGCGAGATCGACCGACCCGGACGACCGATCTCCACCAGTTTGGAGGGGAAGCGAAGGGCGGGGTACGGTGAAGATTTCAGTTTAAGTGCCCAGAGGTAACCCGCAGCCGTCAAATGTGGGCGGACACGGCGGGCGTTTCACCTGCTGTCAGGGTGAAATTTCCCCCGTAGCCCTTGGGTTTTACCGATTCTTTCGAAATTCTTTTTCTCATTCTCCATTCGCTCCCTGCGTCAGATGTACCGATTAAAAGCTCGAAACTCGGAATATTTTTCCTCGGTTACTAAGCCAATCTCGTGACAATGTATATAAGTACAAGTATATATTTACTCGCAGTGGCCTGGCACAATGTGTAAAGTTGGTAAAGAAAAAACTGTGGAGACACGAAGCAGAGAACTGAATTTTCTCGCTAACGATTCTATTAGATTGTCATCTGTAATGTTGTAGGAAAAATAATTATCTAATTGTATCTGTTTTGCAGAGTCTATAGCAGAAATCCTACAAGTAAGATTGACTGGGTTGGATAATTCAATTACTATCTAATAGTCATAATCGAAGTTCATAACTAGAATAATTGAATTACCTACTCAAAAGATTAAAACGATACCTATTTCAAAGTCCCACGTGCTAGACACCAATTGAGCGTTTCTTCTTAATAGTCCACTTATTATATTAACGTAGACATTCTAGTAACCATAATATAGCCATAAAAATACTTTCTTCAAGGTATTTTATTCTAAGAAAAACAATAAGAAACTCAACGATGATGATACGTGACCTGGCAATCCGCGAAACTTGTGACGTCATCGAAGTGACGCGATCTGTTTTTTTCACTGAACGATGATTAATGATACACCCACGATTCAGCGGGCAGTGCCGTGTCATCGGATCCTCGAGGATCAGCCCAAACAACTCTATTCATCGCGTTTCGCCAAACTGTAAACTACTTGCTGGGTTATAAATGGAAGTTTAACGATCGCCAGCGGGGCTGCTTACGATGTACCCGCGACTCGTGTCAAAAAATCGTCGCTAGAAATTGCCGACTGTGATCGTTGTGTTATTACGATCGATAAAATTCGGCGTCCTGTGAAGAGCTTGAGATGAATGGGAAACATTTGTGAAATAGACTGCGAGAACTAATAATTAAGTAATTGTATTCTTTAACGCTAGAACTTCTGACTTATACACTACAATAAGTAACACACAAATTATTCTAACTAAAATTATGAGTGAAAATGAATAAATAGAATCATGTTTCTATTCGAACAAAAATTACAAATATTTGTATATTATATATTTTTAACAATCGTAAAGACCAAAAGTCACGAACATCATTTTGACGAATTTAGCAGGTCTAGCGTCTACGTTAACGATAAACTCTGTGCATTTATGTAACATGAACGCAACACAAATTATAACATATATAATTCGTTTGATGAACGACTGATTAAAAAGATTGCAACGTTCTACTCGTCAAAAGTATATATACTTTTCGTTACTTTTAGTGGTTGATGTTAACTGTTGCAACAGCTATTAGCATTAAATTCTAATCTCGTTCATAAATTATCCTCATACATATATGCGCATATATCGCCATTGCAACTATTTTGCTTATTTTTAACACGATGAGATCTAATTACAGGAAGTTACAAACAAACATACCAGCGACGATTCTATCCTTTATTACTATTATAGCTATTATACGACGCAATAAACCTGATTCTCGGAAACTAACATTCAATAATAAAATCTGTAAGTACCAAACGTTATAGAACAATTATGTTGTTCTAGAAGATCTTTATCCTCGGATTGTTTCGTTTCGGATCGGATATACTAAATCGTTGTAAACTATAGGAAGATAGAAATGATATCATGTTTGATTAATAAACAGTGATGTTTCAAGCCTGTGAACACGTCAGTGAATTGTCTATTTAATTCCAATATACTGTTGGTAAGTTTTTAAATAAACTACATGAATTTATAATCTGTTGATCTTATAAAATGATAAATATTGCTTTTAGTCATTATTTTAACCATTTGTGTATTGTTATTACGAACTTACCCAACTGTCCGCATTACTTACACATATAGGTAAGTGTTACTACATCTATATATATACAAATATGTAACAGAAGAGATATATACATCGGTGATTCGTGAATATATTACATAGTATTCTAAACATCATGATAAAAAGTTACAAAAACCATTGAATAACATCGTACACGATCTCAATATTTATACAAATCCGAAGATTAGAAGTGAATTCTGTATTCTTTTGAACAAAATGTATCTTTGTCTTTAACAGTGGATATAATTCCGATGTTCTTCTCATCGAGCTTTTAAAATTAAAATCTCTCTTACGCGATCTTCGATGTTGATTTTTATTAAGAGCAGAATAGGTCATTTCCGTAACTTCAGCAACATTTCTATTGACTTAATGCATAACGAGAACATAACATCTATTGAACATACTTTTCATACATTTACGGCTATTTTTTGAATTTATATCCCAAACAAAGTGGTAAACGCTATCTAAAAACTCCAATATCACCTCCATAGACACGGCAAAAGGCAACAAGATATCTCAATTCGAAGTAACGTTATGGACCGTAAAACTAAAATTACAAAGCATACAAAATTCTTTCTCGCACTCAATATATGTTATTCAACTACCTACATATTTTCTCTTGCCCCGTCGAGTCGATCATAATGGGTCGATTATGACGCGCAATAAACACGAAACAATAATAACAACGACGGTAAAATGACCATTACAAAGTTCAGCTCCGCAACGAAGGTTCAATAATACCAGTATCCCGCTGTCGAGAAGTTAATAATAATCATAGCTACGAAGCAGAGGATATTTTCCGCGTATGCAAATACGAGTCGGTAGTGCAATTAGAGTCGCAGCTGCAACTGCTCGCGCGGCCGCCTCGTAACTCGCCTGAACATACGTCGCGGCGAGTAACCAACCGAACACGATACCACGATTTCTCGGGGACTTTCTTTAAACGAGGATACTTTGCACCCCGCGTATACGCCTCGACTAATGTGTTAAGTGGTTGTACGCGCGAGTCAGGCCAGCCAGCGGGAGAGGAAGCGTGCGCTTTTATCATCGATTTAGTTGACTCTGATGAAGCTTGCTCGGACATCGAGAAACACCTTCGAGATTTAGAGACGATTAAGAAGCACCCGACGCGAATCGAGGGTCGTGAGAACGTCGGAGCCCGCGAAACTTCGACCCTTTGAACCCCAGTGACGATCCACCGGCGGCGAGATCGTCGCGATGCATGTAACGTATCGCGGAGTTTGCGCTGGCTCGTTTTTCTTCTCTTTTTCCACCCCCACCCCCGCCGAGCGTAATAACGACGAGCCTCTCGACCACTCTTGAGTGCACTCGCGCGTACGAAGCAAGCAAAACGAACGGTGTACTAGGGAGCGTAATACGTTCCGCTCGTTCTCACATTTTATGCTTCGTTAGCGTGCATTATAGCGCGGCTCGATTTCGCCATGCAAGCCGACACCGGTTCCAGCAGCACACGGTGGCACCCCCGTGTACGGACGAAGTGGCGTAAAAACCAACGAAAAATCCTCGATCTCGATCGATATCCTAATAACTTTTCTGGTAATCGCGCGAACCTATCGCGTCGGCTACGTACCACGTATCTACTACCTTCGAGTCCTTACGAGGAAACGAGGCAACATTGAGAGAACACGGTGAAGATTCGAGTTCTCTTTTATACGGTGGATACGCGAGCTGCTCATTTGCACCACGATCGCACGAAAGAGGGATAAGGAGAAGAAGAAGGAGAAGGAGAAAGAGAAAATGGTAGAGTCTACCGTGGCTACGTATCTTCGTATTATTATGATAAAATATTTTTTCGGCCATAAATACACGTCCGGGACGAGAGACCCCCGTGGCGCAGCCCACCCGACGCACATTGCACGTTGCACCGCGCGATAAACGCGCCTCTCGCCTCGCGGTTACACGTGCACTACTCGCGCGTCCGTTCGCGCGCGTTATGAATAAAGCCTTGACGACGAAACGCGCGACCCTTCTTTCCCTGTTACCCACGTCGAAAAACGACGGCTATTTGCTGCGATAACGCGTTTTAATACTCGCTCGTATATCGGCGCGTACGCGACATGTCCGTTTGAGGGTAGTTCGGTAATATTCGCGTTTACGAACGAGGTATTCGGGTGGAATGCCTGCTCTCCCGGTGGGTCGAGGATCAATTGCTGTTCTTTATTTTGTTGGACGATTTAATTGATGGTTCGAGTCGAGATTTTTTCTTCTTCGCATTATTTCACATTATAATGGTTAGGTATATTTATCGCTAACGTATTGGTAGAAGTTTTTATTGCTTTCATCGATGAGTTTATAGGTTTTTGATTTTGGAGAAATATGGGTGTTTAAAGTAAGAGTGAGATAATTTTTGGTGACGCAGATGAAGTTAATTTTGGTGCTACTACTGTAAATACACGGTTTTTGTTGAGGCTTGTGGCTAATAGAGATCGGCGTCGATATATTGGACATATATATATATCAATCTCATTTATTTTATTTAAAGACGCGATAAATTGTTAAAAAAGAGAAACAAACTGTTACTTGTGTTAAATAATTGCATAGATAAGACGACAAGGATGTAGTATTTCTTAATAAAATCCTCGTTTTATATCGATACGATGCAATGGCAGGTATATTTTTTCATGCATGGCCAAATACTTATAAACCCTCAAATATACGTATGTACAATTTGTTAAATATTTTAATTAATTAGCCATATATTATATACAATATTTGCTACTTCTGTAAATAGTGCCTTATATCACATAGCTGTATGCCACGGTGTTACAAAATTATTCAGAAGTGTAAAAATATCTCGGTGTACGATCATATCACGATACGAGTGTTTCAACGTTTCCGAGAAATCGGTGCATGAAACGTAGATCGAACGTTCGAGCTGTATGTCGCAACGACGGATCTCATGACCGCCACGTGACAATACCTGAATTTCGATTGCTTCCCGGGGCAAAATGATTTATTGCTTCCTCCGACGGTGTTTTGCCGAATCAGATAAGAGCTCGCGATTGCGAAGATAAAATCCTCGCGCCTCCAGACGCGGATCTTACTATCGACCGGCTAAATTCCCTTCCCTTATGTTACGAATTTCGATACTCCATAAAACCGATATCTTCTGTGTATCGTAAACACGTTTCTTCTAACCGAAGATCGTTGCAAATCTCGTCTGGTTTCAACACGGTACCAGGCCACTCGGTCCAGGCAAGGATAGCCAGGCCAGGGGTGGAATTAATAATTAATTCACTCGCGTTATTGCTCACTAACACCGTCAGACAACGATCGTTGGATGTGTGCGTACGAAACGTGGCTCGTACGCTGCCGGCCGGTTTATTTAACCAAAGGGTTTACATCAGACGATCGAATCCGTGGCACGGTTGGCCGAGCTCGGGCTGGCCAAACATTCGGCGACTCGTGTTTACACCGCAAGTATTTATGGGCCACGATCCGCCCACGAGAGGAGCACGGTCTCGTTTTCGGAATTCGGAGCATCCCCGCCGAGAACGGATCGAGCACGATCTCTCTTTCTCACTCTGTCTCTCTCGCTCTCTATCTATCTATCTATCTATCTATCTACGTTTCTGACCCCCGTGGATAGCTAGGTCTCGTCCGCGGGATGTCGTGGCTTCTAGAACCCCCAGAACTCTGAAACTCGATGCCCCAATGAAAGAAAGTCAAGTAGTAACGTGAAATAACGCGATATCGTTAAATCGCTGTCCCAGATACCTAGGGCATATGCTAGAAGCCTGACAAAATTGAGGGATGATAATTGAACTGTGCATCCTTTGGCATTTATAGGAAGTTTAAGAACGTAAAAACGCACAGAATGCACGCTGATACGCAAAGATATATGAAATATCCAGAGTAAAGTACAATGTTAGTTATAATATTTAATAGATGAACAATATGATTGTACATAAATATCCGTAATCTAATGATCATAGAATTATTCAGAATGAAACTACGTTGATCGCCAGTGAAAAATTACGATAGACTTTTCTCCGAATAGGTTTGATTTCCACAACAACTTTCGAATTTTTGTACCTACATACATCTAGGTGAAAATTTGTCTTTTTCAGTAAATCACGAAACTGGATGGGATTTCGGGGTGATACTTTTTCGCGAATCGTAAGTCACCGATGTAAAAGCGGGCAGTGTTTGACAGAATAGAGAGAGAACAGGATGAAAGGGAGGAGATTGGTCGATTTCGAGAGAGAACGGCAATTTGGCTGATGGGGAAAACAGATGAGTTATGTTGGAGATAATAGTTGGAAGATGAATGCTCGGCCGTTTCCAACTATTTGACGCGCGCGTCGACGCTACGCGAATAACGTGTGCGTGTGTGCACCGGCGAAAAAGCCCGGAAAAATGTTTATTTTCACCCGGTAGCCACCTAGGACGGCCGAACAAAATTTCTAACGGCAAAGAAAACAAATCACTCCGAATTCGATCTGTATATTTTGTCGGGTTACGCAAACACCGGGGATCCGCATGCCGGACGCCGCGTTTTCCACCGGAAAAGACGGTTGAATTGTAGAACGATCGTTCGAATGCTGTTCTGTGATCTTCGCGATGATTAAATACGATTTTAACATAAGTAGGTATAAGTACTTGAATAAAATAATGGCAAAATATTCACGGCTTATAGCTACGTGAAAATTCTATCGCTATTTTATAGTTCTGTATAAAAGTGCTTACCGCTAAATTTTGTTCAGATTGCTCAAATTATCCGAACTCAAGCAACTTGAAATTACCTTATCGATGTAACTCTCATATATTTATTGAATTTGAAATATTCTTCCAAGTTTTTACTCTCGAGATGAATAAATAGAAAATGTAGAGCAAATTGCACTACGTTTTTGTATCGTATTTTTTAGTATTGTCAATTTACTATCTTTGGCTCCAGCATAAGCCTCGATGCACCAAACGAATCCGAATGATGTCGCATCGCGCTGTCGTCAACCGAATAATATTTAATTATACTATCTCTGTTTGTGGAAAGAAGTTGATAAACGTTAAGAAAAGTTAATTTTAAGCCAAACGATATCGTAATTACGTTTCAAATCACCTTCATAAAATACTCACTGGAATAGACGTCTACTGAATTATTTCTTAATCAGAATTTGATCGCGAAATTAAAAATGAATAAAGATGAACAGTTAATAATCATGTCAAATTTAACTTCTAATAAATTAAATGTCTTTGATATAGGTGGATAAGTACATAGGTACACCAAAATATTTAAGTATTTAAATCTTAGCAATTTTTGCAAACTCGTTGGTATATCTTTTCTACGCAACAAAAACACAGCATAAATCATAAATTTAATGATTTTTATACACTTTGAACAATTATATCGTATACTTATAATCTATTGCTATAAAGAAATAAAACCATTTTAGTAATCTGTCTAAATTAATATACTAGCAATAAATAGACCATTTAATATATCTACGTATTACACATATAAAATATTGGTACGCTATCTTTTGTCCTACGCATATCTCCGAATATCCGACGGAGCAAACGACTTAAAAAAATGAATTTTCAAAGAAAATCGTGCAACGAAACGTGATCGTTCTCGATTTCCTCGGTGATATCTTCATGTTCAGCTAATTGATTTGTAAGAAAGATCGTAACGAGCCAAGGAATTCCATCCGCGCGAGAGCAACGCTATACCGTACCGATAATTGCAGAGTTTCCCGGCGGGACCCGCGTTCGCGCAATTATCCCGGCTCTCTTTCGCCGCGCGAAGATCTATAGGACAGTTGACGCGGTCTCGAAGGCGAAATACAATCGCGCTGGCGGCCAGAGCTCGCAGCCGGCAATTACATGCGATTCGCGTAATCGTAAAACGAAACGTTAAGTACGGAACTGTTATTTCCCAGTTGCGAGGCGAAAACGTTGCCGAGTAACGCGGCGTAAATCAACCGCTACGCTGCCGCCTAGACGGAACGACGCGGAGGGAAACTCGAGTGGCCGTGTGCATCCTAATAATTGCTCGTGTCCACGCTGAGAATAATTCACCTCGACTTTACAGATGCTGTTTCTCCGTCTCGTATATCTTACAGATTCTATTGAGTCGATGCGTTTAAGTAACCACCGCATGGAAGATTCCACGCGAACCGATCACTTGTTCAGGGATACAGTTCTTCAATTAAACCTCGTTCCCATTAGTCGAGTTAGATGAATTGTTACAACTTGATATCGAACTTGTGTCTATACACGTTAATTGATTTGAAATTTGGCTGAATTCAAGTCACCTGACTCGAAGTAGGTACATACCTACGTACTGGAAAATGGATACCTAAAATCGTATTGAGATCGATGATATCTACACGAAACTAACACTAACAGTACAATAGCAATTATTATTCGTTTTGTATTAAGAACTAATTGAAACTCAACTTTATATCTTTTCCTATAAGATCTTTTCTATGGTCCTATTACGTCCCAAATCATTCTGTTGCAAAATGAACGCGGGAGAAGTATTTAAAAATGATGATAGAAAATGAACGATTCTGGCAAGAATCCAAGATAAATAATTGTCTCGGAAATACCATATAATCTATCATGCTACAATATTGGATCAGATTTCCATAGAATAAATAATACTCTGTATATAATAATTGTACGTACAATTTTTAAACGGTCCGTATAGAATATCTAACTAAATGAACCAAAGAACAAGATTTGGTGAACCAAGAAGTGTTCATAAACCACGAAGATCAGCGCTACCGTGACCCGATCGGTTCTTGTACCGAAGCGAAAAGGGTCGGCTGGCGGTCAAGATACCAGCTGTATTACGTCACCGGTCATACAGGTGCGCGATCGGCTACCCCCGAAGAAGAAGAAGAAGAAGGTGGCCGAGCAGAAAGAGGAGCTACAAAGAAGCGCGACTGCGAGAAGTGTAACGCGAGCGCGAACAAGAAGAACAAGGTACGCGTACCAGATAGAGGGAGCGAGGCGGAAGAAGAAAAATGAAACAAAACGAATGGGAAAAAAAACGAAAGAAAAAAGGAGAAGAATAGAAACGACAAGAAGACGAGGACGCGACGTTGGTTGCGAAGAAGGAGGCGAGCAAGCGAGCGAGCGGAAGAGAAGCTTGGAGAACGTAAAAAGACAGAGACCATGGCGCTCCGCCCCAGGTATACGAGCAACATGGCCGCTGAGGGACGGATTGGCGGAGGCCAGCCACGATACCGACGTCGTCGTGACGCCCGCGCTTCACTCACCTCGCCTCAAACTCAACGGTCTTCGCTCCTATCGGCCCCTACGGCACTCCTCCGCTTGAAACGGTCGCCGCCCACCCTACTTTGCTCTCCCCCCTTAGCTCTTCACTCCCTCCCCTTTTATTTCGTGCTACGCGTTTCTCTGTCCCTCTTCCTCTCCCTTTTCCTCCCCCTATTCCTCTCCTTTCGTCTTTCATATCGTTACCCTCCTCGCTCTACTCGTTTCGTCGGATCTAGCCGTCTCTTTCCTCCTCGAGATCTCCTTCGTAGGCATCACCCTCTCCACTGTCACCCACGTTGCGCGATACGCTACATAGTACACATACCATAGACTCATACGCGGCTAACATGCACAGTCGATCGCTGTAAGCTCGTCGATGACACGGATAATCGCGTAGGAAGACCCCCGACAAGGTTGAAAACTGTCAAGCAAGGACGTTGGTAAGAATTTTTTACGTGTCAGTTAGTTGCTCTTTGCCTCTCTGGAAAAGGTCTAAGATACTCGGCAACGATAACCGGAATCGCGAATGGACCTCATTATCCTGTACGTTAAGGGAGCCGTTTGTTGCCGGTCTAGAAACGGAGAACGAACGTACAAGCACGGTTGAATTTCAGTCACGGTAGCATAGTTACTTTCGAGCAGGTTTGCTTCGAACTCTGACGGAATTACAAATGATAATTGGCCAACTGGCAATTATCAAAGTCAGGGAACGGATCTGGGAAATATCGCAGAGAACGATCATTTTCGTACGGAGATGGTCGCAATTGCATTCCCACGTAATTGGTTGCTATTCGTTTTTAATAGCGCCGCGCAACGGCGATAGGTCGAAATATAATACCACGTGCGCGGATGCAAATGCGCTGGACACGATATCGATATGCGCATTTATTCTACCATACATATTCTACCATATTATATAACTTTATTTATTCCACAATGTCACGTTCGCCACACGCCACACTAGCTTTAACGAAGCAACATGCATAACCGATGCATATCTACTCTTGCATGGTAATGCAAAGATTATCGGAGAAGTCTATTTGTATGCATTGTTACATTGTTTCGAAATCGCGCGAATATGATCGATCACTTGAAATGTTATGTAAAATTCAAACTCCTGGGATAATATGACTATTGTATTTGAATTATTTCAATAAACGTGGTATTTTACAAATAGGTACATATATATATATATATATTACTTTTTACAGATAGGTATGTATACATATATATAGGTTATAGGTATCCATGTATCTATGCATACTATAACCTTAACTTAATCGTCTACTGCACGGTTCCCCTGAAAACAGCCACAGAAATTAACGCAACCGAAATGATTGACACAGCTGAGTCAGCGATTCGTCACGACACTCAAGCTATCACGATGGAAGAGGGAAGTAACGAAACGCTTGTATAATAATTCATTGTATCCAGTAGACAAGATGGCAACGAAAAGTCGTTGCTGTTATTAGAGAAGCATATACATGGTTCGTTAAAGCTGCACGAAAATTTACTATAATTGCAATCTAAGAAACGCCGATTGTTATGGCGTAAGTTAATGGGCTGCGATGATAAATGACCGCGAAACTTAAAGTTATATTGCTAGGGCGACGGAGGAAGTTGAGAAGCTACCTGTTGATTCGAATTTGCTTCTTGATATTTATGCATTACAGGGAAATATTGCACGAGAATGTCTAGTGAGGCGATAACTCTGAACATATTAATGCAATTGCATGCGGTTGAGATATGAGAAAGATCATACAGGTGTGTAATTATATGTAATTAAATAATAAACTGATTAGACGAACCTATCTCCTCGGAAATTGATTGAATTTGAAGTATGGCGGTTAGAAGTCCTTCCGAATTGATTCTAACGCTGATCTGAAAATAGAAAGAAATACATCGTAATAAGGAATTGTATTGCAAAAAATGATAACAGAAAAATGTTTAACTAGATTGCTTACCGTGCTCATTGTACAGTAAAAGCTGAATTATGATTTATGACACGACAACGAAACGAAAACGAAATTTTCTTTAAACGCGACAAACCACGAACCGCGAATAAAAATTCGTCACTAAAACTATAACTAGAGTGCAGCACTTTACAGAGAAATTATTGGAGCCATCTGCAGTTATTGTATTTAACTACACGTTACTTTCAAACGAAAGTTTGTAAGAATAAGATGTTAAAGTCTTGTAATATTTTATATACAGTAATAATTAATATTATAAAAATATTATAAAAAATATTATAAACAGTGTTATAAAAATATAGTATTAAAAATTAGTCAGAATAAAGTTTTTACTACCACATGTTCTGTAACACCGACCGTTTAGAGGTTTTATTACGTTCTCTACAGTTTATAACGTTATGTCGAATATAGTTAGTCCGTTTGAACGAGCTCCGTTTATTTACACAAAATTTTAATGAAATAAACATTTGGTGATTAAATTTACTTCTCTGGATATGAATTATTATAATATGAAGAAGAAATCATAAATAGTAAAGAGAATAAGTGCGCCCTTATTATATGAACTTCAATTATATGAATTACATATACATCCTGCGATAAGTTCAAAAAAATAGAATTATATTGTATATTCAATTCAAACGCGAAAATTGGTACAATTTGAAGCAAAGTTAAGGTACTGAAGTAGTGGATATAACATGGAGTACTTTTTCGTATTCGACGATTTATAGAGGTTTGCTATTAATTTATAACAATGAAGCAAATTTGTGCAGTAAAAAATAGAGTTCAATCTCTTTATATTATAGATTTTGCATAACCTCCACTTTCACCATAGGGTACGATATTGGAGGGAAGATCTTTTCTGAGCATAGGTAACATTAATGACGACATCTTTCGCGTCTAATGGTGAGTTGCATGCAATTTTTATTCTACCAGTCCCCCAATCATGTCGTAGGCGCATAGTCCGAATCGACACGGGTGATTGGTTAGATAATATAAATTTTTTACCTGCGCGTAATAATATTTTATGCTGTATTTATTAGTTCAGGATAGAGTTAGTCGCTAATAAAACAATGGTCGTAAAATGTTACGTAAATTAGAATGTAAAATTTGTATGTCAAACTCGGATGTCGGAGACATTCCGGAACCTTCCTCTAGTATTAGATTTTTGCATCCGGATGGTATATCTGAGAACTGAAGAATGATTGTGTTGGTTTGCTTGATTCTTGCCATTTTTCCAAATCTAGTGTTAGGTAGGCAGGTAGCATATCTTCTGGTGTGAGTGCTGATTATAAATAGGTAGGATCAGGACAAATCGGACGGTCTCTGATCGGGTAGGCACATTATCGCGTGTCTAACCTGTCTCTGGAATTTTAATTTAAGAAATCGACAGTGAAACTGGCACGAGTAGAAAATACCACTTGTCTCTAGTTTCGCTTATAGATTTTTCAAATTCATCATTACGGTCGTGGTCGCAAAATGGATTTCGAAATGAGCTTGAGATTTTATAATTATGTATGAGCACTGATTGTTTGCTCGTACGTATGTATGATGATGTTTAACAATGGTTCTTTTTCTTTTTGTAATTAGAGATTTTGGAGATTAAATTTAAGCTTCACCGGCATAGCGCTTGAATAAAGAAGAGACCCAACAAAATTACTGCGATGAAATGACAGTCGCGTTTGTTTTAGTGTTTCGAATAACGAGATATCGCGATTGTTTTTAGAACTTTTTGATTATTAGTTTCTATAATTTATATGCTTATAATTTTTCTCTAAATAATAAATAAATAAATGATTTTTTGTTTTCTTATATTTAAAGTTGATATTTGACAAAATTGATGTTAAATTAAATCAAAATACTCATTTTTAATTGACTTAATAGATCATTAAATCGATTTTTTCGCATGTGGTAGGCTAAGAAAATGGTAGGCAGTTACTTGATCTTAACAAAAGTATTTAAAACATGTTTTGAAAAAAAAGTGTATATATTATATAACATTTGCATACTTTTTTACAAGATTTCTATAGAAATCAAATACATATTGGCTAACTTGTTTACATTTGTCCATTGCTTCCAAAAATTGTGTCTCTGTAAAACAACCAACAGTATTACAGCATATAACATCTTTTTTCATACTATCAAATGCAAATGTAAATTCTGCTTTAGCTTCCTAAAATGGATAAATAATTCGTTAAATATCTCAATTTTTCCCTTAAGGTATATAAATATTCCTTTAAATACCTGTAATTGTGCACTATCAGGATCTAGTATAATATCTCCAGTGCCTTCCTGTATCATACAATTCACTGCTGCAATAGTAAATTTCATTGGAATACCAGCATTAATAAGTGCTAAGCAAGCTGCATTTATTGTACAGGCTAACATCTACAATTTATTCATATTTATTAATTTATAGTATGTGATTTTATACTAGGAATATAAAGATCATACCCCACCAGAATCTTCTAATTCTTGTACATTAATGCATATAGCAGTTGCTGGATGAAAAGTAACAATTATTGCAGCTTCACAAGTTTCTTTGATATACATTTCTGTCATTCTGTCATCCACCTCTTGAAAAATTAATAATGTATTAATATCATTATATTATTGAGCAATTAAAAC
This sequence comes from Bombus confusus, assembly GCA_014737475.1. Taxonomy (NCBI): domain Eukaryota; kingdom Metazoa; phylum Arthropoda; class Insecta; order Hymenoptera; family Apidae; genus Bombus; species Bombus confusus. Next base: position 860,986 of record JACXIV010000148.1, read on the forward strand.
ACTTTTAATTCATTAATTAAAACTTTTGTTTCACTTACTCGCTGGGCCTTTGATAGGACTGTATGATACTTCGACTGATGCTTTATCATAAATCATTTTTTGTGGTTTTGCTTCTATCGGTCCATATATTCCAGCAATTGCAGCAGTATTTCCTAAAATATATAAAATGTTATTGATAAATAATGATACTAATAATTGAAGCTAACCTACCTTGCATTAGCATTGCCGATCCATCAGGCATAGAAAGTTGATTTAATTCACAATTCATTGGTCGTAATCTAAATTCACTTTCCGGCGTTTCTTCAGACATGTCCGCTTTTTTACAATTAAAAAGCATATGTTGCTTAATTATACTTGGCGGGAAATTCTTGGTTTAGAGGTTATGATGTGAAACAATATACATATATATAGCATGTGTCACAGTAATTCGAATTAAACGTTTAGAAAACAAAATTCCCTAGGAAGGAATTCCTATCTTACCGATTAAAAACTGATCTGTAAGAAACGTTTTTTATTTTAATTCTTACAAAAATACTGTACATCACTAAAATATACAAATCATCATAATTATAGTTTTTTAATACTTATATTGAAACATTTTCCAAACATTTTTTGATAGATATAAACTTTTAAAAATCATGTATTTTTTCAATTAATTTTTAAATACTAAACTTAATTGTAATATATATAATATATAGTATCACAGTTTTTGACATGCAGCATTCACATAATGTATTCATTAGATAGATTGATTTGAATAGTAAGAAAACTTCTTCTCTCTCTCAAGATAAGTCAATTATAAGAGTACCAACAGTCGAATTCGTCTGTTTTACCAACAAATCTAGATCCTTCTAGATCCAGTCCTTGCCAGTAACGTAGTTATCCAGTTTACTCATTTTAATCTTCCTCTTCTTCTTCTTCTTCCTCTTCTTCTTCAACTCCTTCTTCCTCCTCCTCTCCTACAAGAACAATTCCTTTTTTTGCATAACGCGAGAAAAATGAAATCTTATCAACCCAATTATGCTATTAATTTCATTGATTTTACCCATCGGTATAACTGGCGGAGGTGGCATCTGGGAAATTCTGTAAGCTTCTTCTTGTTCGAAGGTGGGATCTTGGATTTCCATAATCTCGGGACCGATTATGTACTGATCTTGCACAGGTGGCATGGACGGTGGACTGTAATTGTACGTGATGTATTTGTGACCCCAGCCGATGTACATGTTAGCGAAATGCCTGTGGAGAGACACCATTAAAGTAACATTAGCGTAATTTCTCGCGCATTAATTTTCCTTTAACGCGCCATAATTCCTCTCTTCCCGGTTGATTCGCCCCATGATAAAACCGTACCCCTCGTGGCCAAGCTTGCCATGCTGTTTCTTCGATATCCCAAGGGGAATTTATACTCGTCGGCGACATAAATATCAAAGATATGTCTGCTTAATGGAAAATCATTATTGAGTAGGGACTTAGAGTGCACGCACCTTCCACAGGCGAACGCGAACGCGCCAGGCCAAATATTTGATCTAATTAAGGCGACTGCCTGGTCAAGTTGAACGCGAGAAGATTGCAAGACTCTCCACGGTATTATCGAATCCACGATAGCGTCTTCCGATAACGGTGTCAAAAGTGGTGGACCAACCTCTCTCTCGGGTCCAGCTCTTGTCTCTTCCTCCTCTTCTTCACCCACTTCCTCTTCCTCTCCAATTTCCTAATTTCATGATAAGTAGTCCATGATAGATATTTTCTATGTAGATATTTTCTACATAGATACATACTAGGTAGATTACATTCTATAGTATTCTATATAAATATTGTCCTCTCTTTTTCAAGTTAATCTTTTAGCTTCCAATGTTAGATCGGGGCAATATTCATTTTAAGAATAAAATTTTGTCCTCGATTAATTTTATCTAAATTTTTTTGGTAAGATTCTTTTGTTTCGATCGTAACGAAGTACGTTTGATCGCTTTAGAAGTTTCGTTTATCCTTTAGAAACTCGTAATTCTGTTATTATTATAAGAAAGACTAACTTCTTCTTGTCCTGCCTTTGGATTCCACCATATGACGCGGCCTTGTTTCAAAAGATACGGTGCATGATGACACCAGTTCGACATGGAAGGGTCTATTAAATCCTTAATAGGCAAAGGATCGTAATGTATGTTCTCTGACAATACTCCGCCTATGCGCGCAATGAGTGACATTTAAAGAATATTGTCTTTATATAAAGTAGAAAAATTCCTCTTTTATAATTAATGAAATGAGCCTTAAAAGTGCTTAAGGGAGACTACGTGATAAATAAGACAGCAACGAGCGTTGCGAATAATTTATAGTGCTGATCTTTCTTTGATTTTTCTTCCGGATAAACACGAAACGTTATATACCTTCCTCTATTTCCTCCATCAACTCTTCCTCCTCGTCTCCAGCGCCAAAAGTGAAAAATCCAATCGGAGAAACTTGGGTGGTCGCGCTAATCCTGGCTATTTGTGCACGGAGATAATTCTTTTCGGTGCCAGGGAATGGTGGGAAAGTGTGAAACTATAAATCGGAAATTTAATCGTGGCTTTTCGATTTTTGACATTTTTCTCCTTTCTCTTTCTTTTTTTATTTTACTTTTTTGTCTCTGTGGAAAATGTACACGTACCGGCGTTTCCAAATTTCCTGTGCAGTAGCGGACAATCTGTCGTGCAATTACTATCTGCTGCGGTGTAACCGGTGGCAGTTCGATCCACTTGTCCAAACCGGGCTCGTTGCATACAAAATACACCTGGAACAAAGTCGACCACCGGGATCACGCTCAGGAAAACACGCCCCGTGTTTTGCGTCGCATATTAATTCGGTCGAACGTTACGCTTTGAATGCTGTCGATGTTTTCCACGCGTACAATGCGATTCCACTTCGATTAATGGAACATTGCTTAATGATATCGTTACGTTTAATCGTTAGTCAGAAACCATGACTCATATTAGATAATTTCATCTTTAATTCTGTGGAAGTTGCGCTCCTAACTTTTTATGATACGTCGTAATTTTCCGTAAAAATTATACGAATACATGAAAAGCGTTTTATTTTTAAAAAATAACACATGAGCTACAATTTCCACGAGTTTAATAAAGCTCAGTTTAATTCGCGTGTAACAATTAACCTCTATCTCTTTCTTTTGGTAAAATAATTTTGCTGTCTTTTGCTTATACCTACATTAAAGACATTCGCGAAGTGTACCTTGGTATTTGCACCAGTTCCGATTCTCTCCGGCGGTACTTCCGTTGGTGGTACCCACGAATGAGTAGGTAGAGGCGGAAAGACGAGCTTCAAACCTTCCGGTTCTTTTTCTTTCGTTGCTTCAGCTACTCCCTCAGTTTCCTCCGCCGCTTCTCTTTCCATGTTTTCAGCAACTTCTCTCTCTGCTATAGCTATTTCTTCCGCTCTGGCTCGCTCCTCTTCACGCCTCTGTTTCTCCTCCTCCGCCATTCTCTGCAGACGCGTGGACGATATTCAGAATCTCTCTTTCTAAAATGGATTTGCTCTGTCGTGTTGGCTTACAATGTTTCGTGATTCAAGCAAATTTTCTAGCCAGTTAAATAGTATCAAAATAGACAGTACTTGGAATTATTTCATTTTGAAAAATGGAAGTTTCGTTTCCAAGTCATTCGTTTACCTCTAATCTTCTGTTCAACTCCTCTGGTTGCAAGTCTGCTTCTACCACGTAATAATTTTTTGGATTCCCAAGAATCTTTCCCCAAAATCTATCATGTGAAACGATTAATTTAAGAATATTGTTTAAAAATTTATTCAGTACCTTCGTCCAAAATATATCGCATGAAATTATTAACTTACGAATTTCTTCAGGATTTATTAAGGATTTTTGTCCGAAATCTATCGCGCGATCTTATTAATTTTCGAACATTTCTTTTACGATAGTGAGATTTCTGGCTGTACCTGACATTTTCTATAGGAGACTCGGCCATGAGTTTTCGTATAGACAAATTAAGCAACACCATTTGTGCTCGTGGTAACCCCACGCTAGTCTGTTCGAAATAAAATAGGAGATCCAACATGTTTGGTATTTTCTTCCTTGTATCCCCTTCTTCCTCTTCCTCTTCTGTCTCGAGCTTTTCTTCTTTGTCTTCGTAGATACTTTGAACATTCTGCAATTATAGTAAGACGCTCCAAGTATCCGTCTAAATAACGATCAAGTTTCTCACGATTCACGTTATTATTTTATACGACAGTTAAATCAAGGATCTCGGTTTAATCGTTAATTGCTGGCTGCCCGTACCTTGAACAGTTTGATGATCTCTTTCGCATCCTCATACTGCGCCGGTGCAACGTATACGTCTCGTAGATGATTGGACTGAGACTTGAATCTCTCCTCCTTTACTTTTCTGCTGAATTCCTCGAAAATATCCACCGCGTTCTTTGGCCTCTCGGCGAGTATCTTCGCTAATACTTCCGTCAAGTGATCGTATCTAAGAATCGTTCAGAATCGAGAATAATATCTAAGGAAACTTTTACTATTACAACACCTTGCATTTGTAGAGATAATGAGACCGACTCCGATCGTCACTATTAATTAGTCATAAGTTGAGCACCGAAACAGTCGAGCCTTTATGTTTCATTAAACACTTCTTTTATATTATAATATCGAGTCTCATTCGTGGTATAGATTTGGTATCGATTCAATAAAGGAAGACTATATGTGTAACAAAGGTTAATTTAAATTCCAACTTTACTAGCAATTTTTCTAGACTGGAATTACTAATTAAAAATTGTCCATGTGTAATTCTCTCATATATTATAGTAACATGATATGGTAACAATGACTAGTTAAAGTTGCCTTAAGTAGTTTCCAGAAGATCGTAAGGCAAAATTATTAATGATAAATCGAGCACTAAAATAGCTGATTATATTCAAACGCGAGTAGCGGTCAAAGATAATATTTTTGATTTGTTAACCTCGATAAGATTTCCTCGAAGCGTCTCGCTATTCCTAAGAAGCTAATGTGTAATTATTATTAGATTCTAACTTCATAAAGGATACTAAGAGACATGCGTACATTTAGTTTCTGTTTACGAGTGTAATTTCAAATATACAATGATATAGTGACTATATACATAGGCTCAAAAGTTTGGTACGCACTCTGCCTTTTACATCAAACTAATCTTTTCATACATTCTATCGAGAAATAAGAATTTCGTGATTATAGCTGTCATTTTTAAATATAATCCATTACAGTTTCTAACACGTTTCAAACTTTTCTTTCTCAGGAATTTCGATATTTAATAGTCATTCTATATCTAGAAACACGTTCTAATTTTCTTTTAACTTTAATCAATTAATCCCCCAGGAGGTTAATTCTTCTTTCTTTTTTCAAATTTTCTACGTTCAACGATTCGCCGATTCGCCGATTATTTTCGGCGGAGCAAGTCGCGTTTCAAATTCGCGAACTCACAAGCTATCACCTGACTCTGGACTGTGTTTTTGAAGAAACTTTTTAGCACGCCGTATATCATGTTCCACGCAGGGAACATCGTCGGGCGGTACTTCTTCGATGTTATAGCTGTACGCCATCTTAAACGTCGATATATTTTCCCCGCCAACGCATTTCTGTACGATTCTACTCTTGTTTTCGATGCAAGCTACGCGAAATGTTTCTAATTTTTATCGTACACTAAAACGTAACCGTTTTATACGTTTGATGTCATCGTTTTGTAACACGCGTGTATCGCGATGTCAGACAATGGCGATTCTCTCTTTTTTTTCCTGTCGCCTTCGTTTATTTTCAGCGTATAATCAGTGTCGTTCATCCGCTCCACGGACGCTTTAGGCTACTCGCGGCTACAGTTTCGAAAGCGTTATCTAATGACCCAATTACATTAACGAACCAAAAACGTTGTTAATCAGAATGAAATTAATTAAACCTGTAGATAAATGTTACTCTTCTGATTTTTCTTTGATACCTGTTTCCGGAAACAATGAGGTTATTCACAATGGAGACTCATTCAACGGTTTTGAACGTATTCATTTGTATCAAAATGAGTTACGTTTTGGCTGGAAATATGTGTTATCAGATTTCAGTTATTGAACTTTGTGTTTATACGACTGAAGTTACTTGACCTGAAATTAAGTTGGAATTTAAACAATCTGATTTCGGATTGCTAAGTAATAGAAAATAGATGTATTTAAACTAGACTCGATTTAAATTACACGCAGAAGATATGGTTTTATATTTCTCATGTAGAATGCAATGCATTTTTTATAATTTACGTATACGATGTCGACCTGGATGCAGGAAATAAATTAAATACACGTTATAAAATTAAAGCAAAAGCTTTGTAATAATTCATGTAAATCACAAATTAGAAGTTTTACTATATAGATATAAATTTTTGAAGAAAATGATTTAATAGTAAGTATATAACGTCGGAGATAATCAAAATCCAATCAACAACGAACAAGTTAACGGCGCAGTACCGTGAAAGACGCGAGAATGAATTATGTCGCGCATATGAATGGCCATCTATCTTAATGAAATTAAATCGCACGCGCCGCTTTCTATCAGGCTGCATCCTGGAGCACGGTTTATCGTCTATCGTCTGCCCTAAATAGAAACGTTGCTTCTCGAGGTCACTAGCTGCTTCCTTTGACGCCCATCCCTAGTGCTGTGTAACAGGACACGTGTCCTGCCATCGGAAAAAGTGACCTAACAAAGCGATAACCGACGAAACCGCTCGATTTAGAATATCTGCGGACAAATATCTTTTGGGAATAATAAAAATAACGAAAACGAAGAAATCATCGCCGTGATATTTTAGGTAATACGTAATCGTACAATTTGAATTTACCGATATTTCAATTATTCAAATTTAAAAATTATTCAAGAAACTAAGATTACACCGATAGAGAGATAAACTTCGCAACGAATAATTGATTTCGTTCGTAAATTACGTAAATTTTCAAATTTATTAATCTACTAAATTCACGTACAGCGAATTGTAGAATTATATAATATCGTGGAACTGGAAATAAAAAAAGTTGTACAATTTCGTGGAAGGGTTAGGAAAATTATTCTGCTGAGTAGAGAGAAGAAGAAATTGAAATTACAAGCAAGTTGAGAATTGTAGCGCGGAGAGAACTTTTACAAAAATATCCACTATTTAAATAAATAGCGATGCTGCCACCGCCCTCGCAGATTTTACGATCAGGATCATCGTTTGTTTAGCGCTTCCATTTTCAGGCGGATGTTTATTTATTTGAACACGACCAATTTCTCTTACGACGTGTATATACAATTTATACCGTACGACAAGCCGTTTCTAAACACACGTTCCTCGAACAACGACGATGAAGATATGCCGCAGAGAAATGATCATCCAACGTAGTGTTATTAGTTTACCAAGCATCTTGATTTTTATACGTGATTACATTAAACGAAACGCAATTGATCTTGTAACTTTTCGCCTGCCAAATGTTATTTATGAAATGTGACGCAACGTTTAACGCACTAACCTGTTTCCAAGGAATTTTTCAAACAGATCACAAAAAATATGTTTAATGAATTGAATAGAATTTGAAATTCGTATTTAATTCGTATTTAAAACCGATTAAGTATATGTTTCTTGTTCTGCATATTTCCCATCAAGGAGCGTAAGAGTCTGTATATTTACAGTTTTAGGTTGCACCAAAAAACTATTTATTGAAAAAACAATTCTGCTCTACTGTAAATGTTTTTAGTTTCTTCAAAATACATAATTTCACTATGAATCACTAACGTGAACAAAGTTACGACGATATATTATTAACAACTTCCCCATCATCGTCATCTAATTTTAACAATACTTTCGTCCGATCTTTTTTTTTTTTAGTCAGGTTAAATTCGTCTATATTTCTCAATCTTCTTCGAGTTGCGACTCCTTCCTATAATAGAATAACCCGCAGAACTGGCTAAAATGTATTTTCAATAGGGGACACATCTAAATTCGATTTATCAAAATACGATTTTAATTTAATGTATATTGAACTGTGGACTACTATCGGAAAAGTAATTAAACCGAAGCAATATAACAAATAATATATTTAAAAGCACAATATGGAATATTTGCGTACGGCGACAGACCATTAGAACACAATTTTTATCACATTGAACTAGATAATTACTTTTGCTGAATATTTCCATGATTAAATTTTCTATACAAACAATAACTGAAAATAACCATTCAAAAGACATTGCAGTTCCTTCAAAAATCACGACTAGCAAATTAGAAATTTGAAGGCGAAACCGCTAATCTTAATTTTCGTTTTCATCGTCGTTGATAAAAGTGCGAATATGTAGAGTTGAAGGAAAATCAATAGAATCAGGAGATTCGAAATAGAGAGAGGAAATCCTGACTGCAGGCTGACAATCGGCACGCACTAATTAACTGAACGCAATCGCGTTCGCTAATCGGCCACCGGTGGCTTTGGGATCGCGGGGATTACAGAAAGTCGCGCCGCTATCAGTTAGTCACACGTGCGACGCGATTTGTCATCGGGGTCAATTCGTCAATGAGGGATCGGTTAGGGAGGGGCCCAACCGCGGCACATAGCGAATTTTCGATGGCTGAATCGCTAATAATCTGGATCTCGTAATTTCGCGAATGGTATAACAGGTGGCGTCTAGCAAAGAGATTCGCGTTTACGACGGCGAAAATGTAAACGTTATCGATCTTCGACCAGTGATCGGATAGCATCGTTCGATGAATGTGCAAACCTAGTGAATGTTCGGAGAATGGACTTGTAGAAAAAATAATTAGATCTTTATCGTGTTTTCTTTATTATATATTTTTTATTGAAAATTACATGTGTTTCTATGTATAAAGTATCATTGATGTTTCATATTTTTGTGTGTGTGTGTGTGTGTTTTAGTATTGGAACTTTAAATTGTATTAGATTGAATTCATCTTGAAATCGTCGACAGACATTGAACAAAGTCAATAATTGTCGGCAAATATTGATAAGTGGCGATAGCTTCCGAGAAGTAACGAGACTTGGCTTTCAAGTTTATAGTTCTTTTACCTTTTATGTTAGAATTAATCTCTTAAATGAAACAGGAGATACAGAATACGATTGTAGAAATGCATAATATTTAAACGATTACTAATATTTACAATATTTACAATACATTTAGTATCACACGTGTATAATATGTGTTCGCAGTACGGAACAGAACAAAATTAAAGAGTGGAATATCGATAGAAATATAATAATACAAAAAGCAAAATACACGCCCAATCAAATTCATTAATATCGATAACCAACGGCAAATATTATCATATAATCAACAACATCAGTCAACAAATACAGTCAACAACATTCGCATAACTCCATGCATTCTTTCACAGTTTTGAAATATAAATCTTTCGCAGTGACGATTAAACTGTATCGATGACTACAAATATCAACACCGAGATACGTATAACTGTCAATAAATGTTAATCATTCACAAATATTATCACTAAAAACAAACACACAATTTTACTCGTATTAACGCTGTAATCTAAACTTCGCGCTTCAATCACTCTGGTCCATATCGATATCGATAACTCAAAAATTGCCTCGTACAAATATTGCAGCTTCATACACGTTTAGGCTTAAAGAACATGTATATCCTTGAATCTGATGCACAATCAGATATACACGGCAGAAACAATGTGCTTTGAAATTGAAAAGCGGCATGTTTTCCGATTTTGGATACACACGTGGTAAACTGGAATAAAATATCAATAAATTTGCTTGTAATTTCCAGAGAGGAATCAATTATAAATTTATGTCATAAACATAAAAAGATCGATATCAATCGCGAGCCCATTTCGTCTTGAGCCCACGCAGAGTGGCGTGGATGTGATCGACGTTGCTTCGATTATTTCGATCGCGGCGATTCGGTAATAGGGGATAATTAACAAAATCGGAGGGCGATTAATAAAATGCACGTGTTGACGGCGCGATCGAGCGCCGGCGTCGATCCATCCTGACGCGTTAATCCGGCTTGTCGAAATTGAATTGGCGGGTTCGACGAGCGTATTGTTCGTGCGACCATACCACACGCATTAATTAACAAACGGACGTTAACGTTCGTCCGCTAATCGCGTCCGTCGAATTTCGCGCAACGTCGCTTCCGAGTCGAAATGAGATTCACGCCCGATAGTACCAACAAGAGGCACGCTTCTAATTACGTTACACTAACGTTTTCCTTTTTCTGCAACATCGTAACAACTTGTTTGATTACTTTGCGTGAACTATTTGCGGCTTAAGGGTGACCTCGTTGCCCGCTACCACGGAAAATATACAGAAAACTCGTGGGATGGCGATTGGGGTAAGAGTAATATTGCCGTCTATCGTTAGTATAACGCACAGGTGAAAAACTTAGGATCACTTTCTGATCGCATCTATATTGAGTCAGGTAAAATTTTATTCTGTCCAGACCACATTTTAACGAGAAATTTCGATAATTATGAATTTTAGTTAAATCCATTTTATTTCTTCCAGATGTAATTATGGTATAAAATGTGTCACATACAAAAAAAAAAAAAAGAAAATTATTATATCCAAGAGTTGATTCATCTTCTCTGGTTGTCAGATTATGTCAGTCTCATGACAACGTTTCTAATCTGATTAATTGAATATAAGTAAAATCCTGAAGCGACAATCGAATACTTTACGTTATTATGTTATAAATTTTCCAATATAGGTATTAAAAAGGACACACAACGATCGAAATATACGTAATTCTAGAATAGTACGCTATTTATGTATCGGATAGTATATTATTCGATATTTTCATTTAATTTTTATTTTTCATCTATAACGCATCTGATAGCACGATCTAAAGACAAATGGCTCTATCTTATCGCAAAACTTTATATCGTTTATTTAACCTGGTTGTTACAATGTTATTATGATACCACGTGTAACTCGGTTGCGTTTATGCCGATCAGTTCATTCATACACTCACTCATACAGAATACTCATAAATTTTCAGAAGTGTCCTAACCAGAGATTAAATTGTACTCAAACACGCGTCAAACAAAAATCTCTCAAACATCGGTCACCCTTACTTATCAAGGCTTTCATTTTCAAATCGGTTGAAAATTCAATTCATAGAAAAACATCCAAGAAACCCGAACGAAAATCTCCTATTCATGAATCACCGCGTTCGTCCGAAACTTTCGCCATCCAATCTTTCGAGCAAGATCAAACCGAGTGCATCGAATTCGTTAATCAAGCAGCGTATAGCTGGCAGTTCGAGCGTGGAGAAGAAGCACCGTCTTTACGGTACTTGCAATTTTGCGGGGGCGTTTGAGTATGAATGAGTAAGAAGTCCCCACCAGGTCCTCTCTCCCACCCTCCAACTATTCTCTTCTTCTCTTTCGGTCCTCCACCCTGTCGCTGTTTCTCGCCCCTCTCGCCCCTTCTACGACCGTCTCTGCCGCCAACCTTCTATCTGCCTTCCTCTCTCCATGCGTCTCTCGTAACTCTTCCTCTCTCTCTCTTCGTACGTTCTGCTCTTCCTCTTTCCCTCTCGACTCGAACCGAGAGAGCAGCTCGGTATCGGGGGTCGGTACTCTGTTCGCGTACCGCGCTTCTTTCGGTCAGTTTTCTCTCGTGAGTTCCACGCGCGCGTCCTTTCGCAAGGATTTCACTTGGTGCCGGTCTTAACGTGAATTAACCGGATAAGAGAGGAGGAGGCTTCTTGTCGAAGGATTCCCGCTGGACGGGGAACTGTCATCCGCCACGATGCGCCGTCGAAGCACACGGTTAGTCCTAATGGATCGACTTACGTCGTTTTTCTCTTCCGTGAATATTCGTCTCGAGATTCTGGCGAACGGAACGTTCGATGGTCGAGGGGCTTGTATCTTGCTTCGTGTTTTGCATGATTGATCGATCGGTGGTGAGAGAGTGTATGTATATGTGATACAGTGGAAATTTGGATTTGAACGATTTCATAATTTTCGGACTATCTTAGTGAAGAAGGGTTTTTACATCCGATGTTTCGTTCGCTAGTGTCTCCAGTAAATATTATGGTTAAGGTATTATGTATTGAGCGCGATGAAAAACTACGTATATATAAGATTATCGGAAAACGTGGATATGATAATTCACATTGAAAAATATATTGGAGTGATAGATAGTTTACAGGAGTGCACCATATAGGTTTGGAAAAATAGATTATTATAATGTTATAAATACATTAATTTGTATAGATTTCATAAAGTTGTAGGACCTAAATATTTAGATTCGAAAGAAATACTAGCGTCGAAAAAGAAATCCTTGCAATTGTCTTTCATAACTATAACATTAAAGAACAGGCTGAGGGAATAGGATTCGATACTATAAATTGACTAGAAAAAAAAAAGGAAAAATTGCATTAACCTAACGTTAGGTTTTTTAACGAGCTAAAGACATCTCCAAAATTATTAAAAATCGAAAAATCATTACGAAAGACCCATAATTTCTTTTCGAATATCGGATAAATGACGAGGGAATAAAATGCAGCGCGATTAAGGTAGTTGTTTCTCAAGCATCAAAATCGAATCGTTCACGGTAGTGGAGCATCTCGAGCGTCGGGGAAAACTGGAAATAACCGGGTTGGAAAAAGAAAACGGGGCAGAAACTGGGAAAGGAACGGTGGAAGAACAATTGGTCCTGTGCACATAGGTTGTTAAAACGATTTACCGCCAGTGCCATAGCTATTAAATCTTGTCGTTAAAACTTTCTTGTCGTTTCGAGCTTCTTTCAAGCGCGAGACACGTCGTCGTACGCTTCTCTCGTTCGACGATCGGCAATAGAATGCAGCTAAAATCGCGAAAAGCTGGTCCATGATACCTACATAGAAACGATCGTTGGTAACGTGATAACCTCCCCGTTAAATTTAATTAACTGTCTCGCTACTCCCCGTCATCGACTTTGCCTATCTCTGTTCTTCTGTCGTTCGAATATCCCGTCATGATGGAATCGTGTCGCTGGTTACTATTAAGGGGGCTATCCAAGAAGCACGCGTTCCATTATTCATCGGCCGTTTCTACACTCGCATCGAACGATCGCTCGTAAATCGCCGGTTCACTTTTCATTAAGACGTCCGCGAGTAGAGTGAATGAGCGCCTGAATGAATTTCCAGAACCCATTGCTCTTCCTGTCCACTTGCCCTTGAACGATTCCACACTGGGTCACAACCGTGTTGCTTTATTTTTCCACAGCTTGTCATATTTAACACGTATATGGGAAAAATAGAGAGATATCAATGGTATTATCGGTTATTATCGAGAATTTTCAGTATAGAAGTTGGCGATGTTCTTGTTTTACGATTTGAAAGTATCGACGTAAAATATCGAAAATTTATGGTATATATAAAGTATATATATATGGTATATGTAAAGTGTATATAAAGTCTCAAAATTTAATAGCCATATTTTATGAATATATTTTATGAATATAATCGAACAAAAAATGTTATATAAACATAGATCATTAGTATTGTTGATAGCTATCGACGGAGTATGCGAATTTTGAAGTGAACCATGCATCTTACATTCGTGGCCAGTCTAATAGTTTGCTGTGAGGAATGAATATTAATGGTGTTTCGTGTGAAGAACATGCTAGTGGGTTGGGACTAGGTTCTTAGAAATTGAATGAAATATATTAACTAAATAGATTGGTATTCATCGAAATTTTCTATTAATATTGCAGAGGTCAAAAGAAAATGTTGTACAAGCGATAAAATCTTTAATTTGGAAAAATTATAAATAAAGTTGGTCTATATATTCCTGAGTGTTAAAACATATCGTTACACGTACTCATAAACGGTTGAAAACTTCTGAATAAATCTTATACCTTATTATAAGTATTATCTACGTATTGTATACCGTTTCGTACTTAACATGTTTTTAGGAAAAAAAACGAAAAAATACGTTTGCACGCTTTTTCGTTGAGCTCTTCGATTGATTTAAACACCACAATTGGCTTGCTAGCACAATTAAAAATGGTAAAATTTTCGTCTATACGAAACAGAAACTTTCCAAAGTACAACGTGCAAATGAAATAGCGTTCGAACCATCTGTTCGCCTCTCGTTTCTCCTCCATTTCGTGAGCATATTTAGCGAACGATTAGTAAAAACGGACTAACAAAGTCCTCAAACAGAAGCACCGGTGCAAAGTATGTTCAATTACGTCTGGGAACATCTATTGCGCCGTAATCTCCGAAAAGATGCGGATTCCAAACTTCACCAATGAAACTACCATTACTTCGAATTACACCTTTGAATCTCGATACCAGCGACAAATAGAAAGCATGCAAGAAAGTAACCAAGCACACAGACTGTTTTCTAAAGAATCAAATTCCGTTGGTCAGTGTAAAAGGGATCGTCTGTTTATCGAGGAAAAAAGAAAAGTGTAAACGAAACGCAACAGCTCGGTGAAAGAGAAAAAGAAAGAGAAGCGAGGGAACGAGAGAAAGAACGAATGGGGAGAAATTGACGGTGACTTGAGTGTCAGAAGGCCGCAGGCTCGTGGTCCCTGACCGGTCGACGCAGCCTCCTCCCGGTTCCAGAGAATCAGAGTCACGTTCAGTCAGTGGCCGACTCCCGTCCGCGGAGGTGGTGCGCGTTGTCGTTCCTTCGGCTCTCATACCAGTGTCGAGAGGGGTTTTCCGGTATCCAAGCCGTGGGTCCGGCCGATCTTCAGCGGGAATGACGGCCATCAGGAGCACGTGGTTAGTGGACAAATATTATTATATTTATTTTCTTCGTTTTTCCTTGGAGCATAGATGAAGAACTTTGAAATTTATTATCCATAATTAAGATACGCTAGAGTTTCTAGTGATCTGATATTAATTATTATCGTTGGAAATGGCGGCCATCAGATGCATGTAGTTGGTGGATAAATATTGTTATATCTAATTTCCTCGTTTCCTTCGAGTATAAACGGGGGACTTTGAAATTTATATTATGTATGTTAGGACTGAAGACAGATTAGAGTTTACAATGACCAAACATTATGATGTCCGTCAAATGCACGTAGTTGGTGGATAAATATTATTGTATTTTTATTCTTCGTTTTGCCTTGGAATATGCAAGAAGAAGGAACTTCGTAATTTGGTGTTCATAGTTAGGATACATTAGAGTTTATACTGGTCGAATATTATTTAACGTCATGTAGTGTGGTTCGGATGAATTATCATTCTTGAAGTATGTGAAACTCTTCTCTTTTTCGGTAATTAACTTTATATTTCGATTTTGAATTTGCGGATAACTTCGAAACGTAAATCTTTTCATCAGGTAATTATTCGACGATTTATTGTATTAGCGACGAAACTCGTAAAAACTTTGAAAATAGAAGGACCACACATTTTTATCGTCCTCATTACTTCGCTTATCCGAATGTTACGACACATACGCGCGGCGCGTACAATTGTGACATAATTACGAGGCCGCGCGTCGCATTTGTCCACTTTTTTCGCAGGTTTTTGGCCTTGCCTTCGTGTTCCCTTCGAGTCGAGTTGCTTCTGTTTTCGTAAGTGATATTATGGTCCATCAAGTAAAAAGATAATGCATCAATGCATATTTGCCTGTGCGGGATTGAACGATATAAATTTCTCGTTAATTTATTGTCATCAAAAGCTGTCTGTTTGGCGCCATACTAATCAGAATAAATTAGGAAATAGTTCAAGTATCAAACTAGACAGACATTTGATGATTCATAGGAGATATTAGAATTGTTTCTGTAATTGGTGTTTGAAAGTAAGGAAAGTCTTTTTCATTCGAAATTCTCCAGTCAGGGGATTATCTATACAAATATTATAATGTTATTTTTCTAGAAAGAAATGATTTCTCTAAAGACTATATTACGACCCACAAGTTAAATATTTAATATACGTATTATTCTATTGAATAGAGTTCCTTTATTCCACGAACCTAAATGTATTTCTCTTAACCATCAAATTACTCTAAATTATTAAAAAAAAAAAAAAAAATTACTTTAAAAGATTACTTTTACAAATACGTATCGATATTTTGAAAGCTCTACTAGAAAGTTGTCCTTTATGATCATAAAATAAATATTTGAAATTTTCAAGTATGATCCATTTTGTTCCGTTTCTATTATTACGATCATATCTAATTCGATAAAATAATATGAAACAAAAATTACAAATTACAAAACGAAAGAAACTTCCCGGACAACTTAATATTTCCTCGATTGCTCTGTTCGCCCAAAAAATTTCAATCGTCTAATCGCTTCGAATAAAGTACACCGGACAATTTTCGAAAGTGGGGAAAGAACGTGTCTCGATGGAGTTTCAATTAATCGAGGATCGCCGATCGAAAACGGCAAAGCGGTTTTTCTCGCCGGTTTTCCGCCGAATAAGGCATGACTTTAAAAGCCTAAAGTAGGTTCACATGTTTCCGGCGTTGAAACTTAATTGAACGGGGACGAGCCGGTAGCTGGGTCCTTCTCGTGTGAAAATTCACCGAAAAATCCTCGATCCCCGGCTGTTCTCGGATTTTTACGATCCTCCTGACACACAATTCGCATATGCCATGAGAGGGTAGACCCTCTGGCGAGTTCCTCGAGACGCGGGCCGGAGACATGTGCGCTCTTCTCTCCGAGAACTTTGTTCGTCATTTGTCAAAACACTCCAGCAAAGCTCGTGTGTTGCGTCATGTGCCGTACGATTCCTCTTTTTTTCTCATAGTTTCTTTGTAAGCAGTTCTCTTCCTTCAAGGGAGATAAAGAGGTTTGTCGCGTCCTATTACGTGTTTCATGAGAAAACCTTATCAGAATTTTCTTTTATTGTCAGTTGAGCAAATTTCACACTTAGGAGTTAATTTTTTTCCGCTCGTATTTCTCTTCGATTTTTCGTAACGTTACTTTTATGTGCGGCTACAAATTTCAATTAAACCTTGCATTAGACTAAATTTTTAAACGAACAAAGAAATTAAGATGGAAGATGTAGGAAAAAATATATAATCCAAGAAGAAAAACAGATTTTTACTCATATATTCTTACAAAAGTTTCGGAAAACTTTGTAAATTTATAAAATTTCTATGAAAAATAACGAATTGATCACTTTGTCAGACCACCATTCTGGTAGTTCTAGCGTTAAGATTCTATGAGCAGCTATTTAAAATTGATTTAGAATCACTCGTTGTTAGTCTATGTGTCGTCTTCGTTGCAACACTGTATTCGTATAATTGCATACGACACTTACACACTACTTACATAGTAATTTAATCTACTTAACCTAGATACAGTAAAGTACTATGTATTATTACTACTACTTAATTGCCATGTCAATGTATTAAACACTTTATCGCGTGACTGATCGATCGTAGTACTAAAGGGTTAAGGAGTACATATATAAAAATGAAATATTCAGGATGATCGTACTACACAAGCGTAATTACATAAATATCGCAATTACAAGGCGTGGATATAAAAAGGAGCCTGCAATGGCTGCTTGCGTAATTCTTTTTTACGCAGTGCTAGTGTTAATTAGAAAAAAATACTAAATTCCCTCTCTTGCATCTACTTTATTTCAGTAAAATATTTTTGTTTCGTTAATAAAAGTTTTATTCTCGTCCTGACACGTGTTAGCAAGGCGAGTGCATCCGTCGCATTTTTACGGGCATTCGTGTGTCGCTGTAAGCTATTTTGTCGTAGTAAGTTGGTCCAACATTATATAAGGAAATTTTGTATATTTCGTTTGCTTCTTCTTCTCTTTTTCTTGGAACCATAGTTCGGAAAAGTTGTAACCCCGGATGAGATAAAATGAATCACGTTTCTTAGTACACCACTGTTTGCTTCCTCTTTTCGATATAGAGAGAAAATATATCTTACGTCAATTGCAAATTCCTGATGTCTAACGTGGTCTCCCAATTAAAACGGAATGTACAGGATTTATCTGACAATGAGTCTTTGAAGACTGCAAGTTTTGCGTATACTCGATAATTCGCGTTAATATTTCGAAAACGACGATAGAAACTTACTGGAAGGTTCTGCGGATGTTAGTAGAACGCGTCTATGCAATCAATGACGATTGATATAACAGTATTTACTTAATCGAAAGAGTAATTAAGATCACAGGAAACTTCCCACGTACTGTTGCACGCGATATTAATAACGAAGTAGACTACAGTCTACTTCCAATCCATAGACCAACCTATAAACGAACATATAAACCAACTAACCTACATAAAATCAATTTTCTTTCTGTTTCATTCTTTAAGTCACGTACTTTGTGAACCATCCATTCTTCTCATTTTTCAAGCATTCTTTTACGAATTCAATAATTAAGAGAGATAAAACGAATTTCTACCTTCTCTGAACTTCTTAAGCCAAATATTTGTTCAACCATTCATTCTCCCTGTTCTGTAAAAATTCTTTTACTAATCAAATAATTAATTAATATAAAATAATTGTTTACTTTATGGTCATTCTTTTAGTCACGGATTTTTTAAACCACTTATTCACTTCACTCTGCAGGAATTCTTCTACGAATCAAATGATCAACACTCGCAATATCAATTTTTGTTTTTCCTTCGTTCTCCAGGTCAAAGATTCCTTCGACCATCCATTTCCATTACCCTTCAAAAATTCTACGAATCAAATAACTAATCGATATAAAATTACAATCTTCCTTCTTTCTTCATTCTCTAGGCCAAACCTTTTTTTCAATAACTTACTATCAAATAAATATTCCACGAGTCAAATAACTAACCCAAACTAAGTTTCTCTTCTTTATTCATTCTCTAAGAGTGTCTTCTCTCTTTTAACTTTTAGAAATTTTTACATCTATCTGTTCATAATATTCTTCAAGAGTCAGCAAAGTTTCTATCTCAATAACATGGGAATAACCAAGATCGATACTCTACATTCGATTACGCGATTGTTTAAATCAATTTCGGTCCAATATAATAGGAGGACCGATTATCGCACTTAGCCTGTATTATCAAGACATCCCTTCGCACGTATAATTGAGAGTTGGCAATATCTGGCCCTGGTGATAATCTAATCGATTAATTGGCAAGTCGTAATTCCTCCGGCCAACCGAATAGAATCGCAAAAGCGCTCACGATACGTTTTCATACGATTTACGGTTATAACAGTACTCCACCTGCACTGTATAAAGGGTTATTGTAGCTGGTAGAGCTTTCAGGTACCATTCTCCCGGTCGAGCCGTTGGCAGGACAATGGCTTATGCTAATTCCTTGCCTCTATGTAGATGTCCTTCCGACTCCTGTACACCAGCTACGCGTGTAATACGTCAGATTTAAAATTCAGCTCGGGTCACGCTCGCGGCGAGCACAAGATTAACCATCGGAGCTTGCGGACGCAAAACGAAAAGAAGATACAGAAGAAAAAAAGAAATATGGGGAAAGAGGAGGAGAAAAAAGAAAATAAAATACGGAGGGAAGGAAGTGCGACAGGAGATGCGATTAATTCCACGTGTCTTATCCCGCGAGTGGTTTCGAAAGTGAATTCGTGGGACTTCCTCTGGCTACAGTTCGCGTTTGATTTTTTTGGGATACTCACTGGTGATTTTGTTGAGTTGTGATAATTGACTAGCTAAATCCTCTCGCACGATAATTTACTAGTTAATTATATCAGTGAATCGACCAGTGAATTCTTGATTCTTGACTTTTACCGTTCAAACAGCTTTTATAATTTTAGAATTTTCATCTTGCGAAATTTTCTCGTAAACTTATTAATATCGGTAAATTTGCTGACAGACGGAGGGTGTAAATGTAAATCTAACTTGAATCTAGGGTGAATTTTACGAATACACTGTAATACGCGGTACCGAATATATGTACTCGTTTAACGCTCGATGGGGTTAAGAATAATTTATTTGTATGATAAGTAGATTTCACACGTAAATTGCTATATTAAAACGAATATGTTTATTGGCTTTTGGTTTCTGCAATTTGTCACAATTGTTAACGTCGATTACGGATAAATCCGTAAATAGCCGTAAACTTGTTGGATTTACGAATTTCCACGTGACAGTTCATTCTCTGCTTTATTAGAGCTATTGCAGTCACGTGAAAATATTGCCGCACTTCATTTAAGGAGATTATTCATCCATATCGGAATCGGCGTTTATTTAATCGCGGATTGGAATTTCGACGTAGGATTTTTCTTGCAAATAGACCATATCATTAATACACGTTAACGGCGTCATCAATCAGCCCATTCGGGAATCCGCGGAAGAAATGTCTGTCCAGACTCGAATCATCGGTCTGTCTCCCTGCACACGTTCCATTTGTACCCTTTATGACACGAATATATATCGCTGGCAACGTTGAGAAATCATTTTGTTCCGTAATATTCCAGTGAGCCGTGTTCGGTTGATGCTCGCTCTTGACGTACAACTGTACAAGACCACCATCATAACGAAAGAAAATAAAATCCAGATTGGTACTTCGAGAGGAAACCCTCTGGAATCTTTAGATCTCGATAGGAACTGTAATTAACACTCGGCCTAGAACTCGTAAAAACTTTCAACAAGCTATTATACCTATACTTGGATCTTTGCCTCCGTTCTTACCTTATCTCGATTTTGGTTGCAACATCAGAAAGGAAGTAAGATCCGATTTAATTGCATCTCTGTGATACGGCGGTGTCTATAAAAAGGGAAGTAAAATTTCAAGTTTAGAAAATTCTGGAGTTTAACGATTTGAAAATTAAAAAATTTCCAAGTTAAACACTTTGCAAGCGTGAAAGTTTGAATATATGAAAATTTGGAAATTAAAGCATCCAAAAATTTGAGAATGAAAAAATGTGGAAAATCGAAAGTTTGGAAGTTTAAATATTCGAAACATCGAAAATTCAAGAATGAAACCATTCGAATTATATATATTCTTCCTTTCTATCGTTTCGATCATAATCGATAGCCACGCGAACATACTCGCGCAAACGAACGATTGTCCTAAAATTTGTTAAACCTGTATATGTAGCTACTGCGTACTCGCGCGTCAATCCTTCCACGCCCTCGAGGATCACGCGACAAATTGAACAAGCTAAACGCGTCTGTGAGAACCGATTCGGAGCCATTTAAAACGATTAGCCGAGGCCGCGTTTCCACTGTGTCCCTCCGCCCGTAGAAAACGATGTCTGTCAAGGTTAATCTTAATGCCTCCAACGACGGACAAGTGTCTGCCCCAGTCTTCGTCTCTTTTCTCATCGGTGGCTCTTATGCCTTTCGAGCTTCTGTCTCTTCGCGACAGGGTGTCTGTAAAGGGTTGTCGAAATAAATAACCAGGGAACGACGACGAGAAACAAATGGAGGCACCCTCGACTATGCATCGATCCGGAATTCCCAAGTTGGGAAGCGGTCTCTCGAGTAAGAAAGCTTGTAAGTCACGGACAATTCTGTGTTTCGCCGGGTTATTTTGGCTCCCGTGGGGAAAGCTGTTATTTCTGTTCCATAAGTTAATACGCACGGCGACAACCTCGGTGCCGGATTCTCGTTCTGCACACGCATGCACCTCCTCTGCCTCCTTACTCCCGGTCGCTCGCGAGATCAGCTCGAAAGTATTGCCGTTTATTTATTGTAGACGAGGCAGCTTGTTGTTTGCCGAAGTGAAATTACTGTTTTCCGTGCGTTGAACTCCTTACCCGCGGAACAGTGCTGTCGAAATAGTAGCTTTGATCTCTCGAGTCGAGAAGAGTACGTTTACCTCCGCTAGACTAAGCGAATACATTGCATCGTTTCGGAACAGAGTAGCTTCGATTATTTTGAATGAAGATGGAAGATGGTGTTTCCCTTGTTTCCGAAGGTCTTGGCTTTGCGAAGTGAAGGAAGGATAGAGGCGTAGATGATGAATACAAAATGACAATGTGGTGATTACAAATTGAGCTTAGATGAGTGGTATTCTACTGTTTTATTATAAATGTTGGCCTTTGACGGGCTCCTATTCCAGTCAGTTTAAAGTTATGGAATAGTTGACGATTGTCTTTTTCAAAAGGTTTCTTTTTATTTCGCATTGTTCCCGCTGGTATATTGTTTTATTCAAAAGGTTTTAGTCTATAATTTTATTATACCTTTCACTGGTTTCATCATTCGTTTAAAACGATGATGTTTTATCTTTTTGGAGTGGAACTAGCGAAGAACCATTTTTCTTTATGAATATTACATTTACTCAAGCCCTATCTCTAAAACAACAAACTCGTCCCACAATCTGCATAAAAATGCATCGCCTAAAATGGTTTCTTACGTTCATTCAAAATTTCCATTTTAACACCAGTGATTACTTATTGGAACCTTTTATCCCGATAATGATCTCGAAGCTGTAATTTTTATTTAGATAAATGGAATTTTTTCTGTGTCTAATCTTATGCAGGACATTTCTTCGCTCCGTTCTCATGATAAACGTCCCCGTGTTTAATGCGTATACTTGGAACAACCGAGTTCGTTGAATGATTGAGAACCGCTTTTAGAGGGTAGGCGATTAGCATGAATTAATAAGAGGGACTGCACGTTTCTTTGATGCAGCCGACTAAACGTCCCTTTAGTAGTCGCACATGTGTGCACGTTGCCTGTAATTGCCACCTATATTCTTGCACAGTAAACGAAATGAACGTCGAGTGCTCATTAAGGTAATTCATCTCTCCTGTAAAGTGTGATTGAAATGACGGGGTGGTTTTAAGGAACACGTCGAAATACACAAAAATACCCTATCAATTGGTCCTTTGTGTGGAATAATGTATAAAATCACTAAACTAAAATCTGTTTGCAACGCTCCGTCTCTCTACCACTAAAAATTAAGTATATGTTACAATGCAACGATATATTATTATGCTTGCGCGGCTTTCTCAATACATGAATTCTCTAATATATGAATTACAGAGCCATCGTAATATTCTACCGCATTATGCTACAATAGCATTATGAATATTAACTGCAACATTTTCCTAGTAAATTTTATACGCGATACATAACGCCTCCTCTATGTTTTCATCAAACTTTGGCGGAAACTTTAACAATTGATTACCTATACACCTATATTCTTCAACATATATATACAAACTATACTATACTGACTACTATATATACTAAAAAACTTATATAACATTATAACGACTATTTTTCACGGCCATGTCCAATTACGTAATAAAGCTGCACATTTTTCGGTATACGAATACAATAATACGGATACGTAATACAAATACAATACGGTAGAAGTCTATTTATCTGGACCTGTCGAGAGATAAACAGTTAGTTAATAAAGCTACATTTCATATGTAATATGCGTAGTAGTTTACTGATTTTAGTTCATTACATACGATTGCTCCGATAAGTGAATGAAAGAAACGAGAAATTAGATAATCGGGCACTAATTAGAATTCCATAAAATAGAATATAACGGGCTCTTCGTATTATTAGTTCCGATCATCTTCCTCATAAGCGGTAAACTTTCTTCTTTTCTATTTTTCTTACAAATCTAACACGTATGAAAAAAACCCTGTAAATGAGAGTTACTAACTTGAACGATATACTCGCAAATAATAGAGTCATGTACGGCATAAGAATGATAGAAGTGTACGAATTTACATGCAAGCAACCTATTCCTATTAATTCAAACATCCTGTAAACAAATAAATTTCCACTGTAAATTTTTATTAGACATTCGCAAAAACCACGTAGTTGGCAACACCCTAACCGAGCTACGAGATACAGACAGAACGATAGTCGAATGTAACCGGACCTGGGGGTGTAAGTGACAAAGCACAGTTTCGTGAATTAAGTATCACGCGTTTCGAGACTGGGCCCTCAACTTCCGCCATTCACGGAACAACTCCAATATCTCTGGTGGTCGGTTTCCAGCCAGAGGGTCGGCGGGATCTCGCTGAATAATTCGAAAAGCCAGGTCAATGGTCGGCGCTAAACTTTCGCCGTGGCGCACATGTGTTCTTCCCCGGTTGCTCATCCATGTCCCGACACGAGGCTTTTTCGCGGAAGGAGAAAGGTCGGCCGAAAAGGACGCGCGCGTTAACTTCTAGACTTTCCGCCACGACCTTTCCGGCCACGCCATACGACTTTAAATTTACGCCGGCCTGGGAATACCGTGACGCCTATGAAGAGCCGCGGAGGAACGCTTCAACTGTTAAATAGATATGATAGCGAAAGAGGCTTTTAAAAGCCTTAAGGCATTCGCTGCTTTTGTTAAAACATTTTTGGTGTGAAGTTTTTAATACATTTTTATCGAGAAGAAAACATTTTTTAATGAAGTTAAGGATATTATGGGTTTCTGTTGGTATAATATATATTAGGAAGTTTACACTAAATGTGTATTCACACTTTAGATTACTGTTTTATGGAAGGAAATGGTATTTATATAATGTTTGGTGTTTTTCTTTTACATAGTATTCCATTTATGATAGCGTGTATTTGAAGTAATTTTTTAATAGAAAAAGGTTTTTCATACAATCTAATATATTTCTCTTTCGTAGAATATTAAACGAAATAAGTCTTTCTCGTGTCTTTCGATATAATTAGATTTGAATGGAGTATAATAAACGAGGAGCTCAGTGGAAAATAGCACAAATGTACTTCATTCTATAACTAATTGTAAGATAAAGATAGAAAATGATACGTAGCATCTGAATTTATCTAGAAGAAAAATGGTACAAATGTTTCTTCCTGATAAATGTGATATCTCTAGTATTTTAATGATCGTGAGCATAAGGGTTTGTTCTGTAAAAATTAAAATTTTGTATGATTTATATTTATTTTCTTTATAACTAATTAAGTATTTTGTCGCTTCAGTGTGTCACATAAACGACATAAACGGTTTGAAATAGCTAGCTTTTTGTAGTTAAAAATAGAAAAGATTTGACATTCATCGAATATAGATTTTCAAATGAATACAAGTGTACGAAAGGAAATTCCAGTGAGTGGTTCGATTTCTATTTCCATTGCAACAGATATTTTTGTCTTTCGAATGTTAGTCTGGTTATTCTGGATCCTATATATACATTGTCGATGGGTAGCGTTGGCCGACTCGATAATCGTTTGCGCCCGCAATTTCCGGTACAGAGGATCGACGTACCTTCAGACGTAATACTCAATGTTTTTTCAGTCGGGTAAAATTGTTTGCTAAACCATCACGCGCGGAACAAAGTTGGAACGCTTTGTTGAACCGCGAAACGCCGATATCTCCGAATGGTTTCGTATATGTATATTCTCAGTGAAATTCACGTGGGAATTATTGAAAAGAACCAACGTACTGAGAGACGAAATACCTTTTTCGAATTCCAAAGCGTGGCGCAATTTTTCTTTCAAGACGAATTAAATTTACGTCTCCGGTTTAACGTAAATAAATTAGAGCCCCCTGTTCTTCCCTTTGCCATTAAAAATACATGCGATGGGCGAAGATCCATCGGGATATGCTCCGCGTGCTGCTCTTCTACGTGAAATAATAGCGGCACGTTGTATCCTCGAATTCACGAACCGTAGTAGCGGCCAGTCAATTCTTGTCAGCGTAAGAATAGCCAGAGAGTAAGAATTCCATTATTTATGAACTCAATGGACGGAGCTCCATTATTTATAGAATTGGATTGATATCGATGGCTGTGGGAAACGGGATTGTACTTGATATTTTCGTGTGGCCTTGAACGTCTACAAGCACATTTGCAACATTCATTTGCCAGGGATATCGACTTTTTCTGACACAATTTTATACTTCCGAGATGTTAGCGGAATAACGGAGAACTGGAGTGCTGAAATGTCGATAGACCGACGGAATATTAACGTTCCATTAACGGCCACCAGCTACTACTATGATTTTTCATGACTAGATGGGACAATTATTATCGTTAACACCGAGGAAATTTTCTTATATGGATTTCAATTGATACAATGAGTAGATTGTGGATATTTATGTAAGATTTTTATGTAAAAATATAAAAAATATTCAAAGTATTCGTCCATGATATTTCGCACTATTTTTGTTTTTTTGCCTGTATCTACAAAATGTATAAAAATCTGCAGTCCCATACGCGATACGAAACGTGATACATATTTGGAACCAAACTCTAAATTCTTATTCGTATCTTAATCGCAGAATCTTATAATATCTTGGCATAATATCTCGATGAACTTGCTAATTACGAATGTGTTAGTCAAATGGGCTCAAATTTACATAAAACATGTTGGACTGAAAGACAATATTGTACATCGACCGGCAATATACATACATATCTCATCAAGCGTCTACTTAATTACATGACAAATATTATACGGACCACACGATATTATACACGTAACTATGTTTTCGCATACGTCACAAGAGTTTCATAATTCTACCTAACGTTCCAGCAATTTGGTTAATTACTTCCCAATGAAGCTTCGCTAGTTCACAATCGTAACGAGCGCAATTACAGAATTCCAAGGCAACTTATTAATGCACGGTGCATTTTAATATTCCATTGCAGGCTTGAATAACAGGAAGACACGCGAGGGAGGGCGGTGCAGGGGTTAAACAATGTCGTAATAAAAAGTTCGAATCACAACTAACGAGTAATATCCTGTCCCCGATTCCTGGTAACAATGGCCCTTTCGATTGCGCTCGTCTGGTTCTTGCCCTCTCGAATCGAGAGGGTTGCGTGCTTCTCTCTTTTTACCTTCCTCTTCTCTTCTTTTTTTCAATCCCTGCGAAGGCCCTTCCGTTCGATTTCGTGCGTTCCACGTCTCGAAAATCGGTGGTAAAACTGGCGCAACTGGACCGTGTCTTTCGAGGGATGTCGTCTGGAAAAGTTCGAGGCTGACTTCGCGGCTTAAATATTTTGCCCGCTTTATACAAGCTGACGTGAAGCCGATAAGGCCGTGCCGATGCGATGCGATGGTGTCGTGGAACCTTCTTTCTGTCTCGTTAGCTCTCCACTCGCGAGCTGCTGTTCTCAGATAATCCGAAATTTACGCCCGCGATCGATACCAGCCTCCTTCGAGAATCACTTTGAACGTTGAACGCTCTGCTTCTTGGAAAATTAGAAATTTGATCGGATGCAGTTTGCGTGAAAATATTTAAGTTGGAATTAGAAATTATTCGAAGTACTTATTTTGAGATCTAATTATGAAGATTTACTTTATGACGGTGAGTTTCTAGACGAGTATTTTTTCAATGTCAAACTCGATAGCAACGATAATTAATTCTCGGAAGATTTGACCGGATGATCGTTGAAACTAATTGAATCGTGCTCTTACGGGTTACGAAGTCAATGTACTTGCGATAGTCGCAATGCACTTCGCTTGCAGTGTTATGCCGATCGAATATCTTTGGCCCTTCAATGCATAGCGCGATTATTTGGCATTATTGTGTATATACCTACGGTATCGTTCAAAAGACACGATACAGCTTAATTATGCAATAAAATTAATTTTGAAGAACTACTTTGCATTAACAAGATTGACATTACCAAATTTCATGGAATTCTTTCGTTTATGTTGGATTGTCTCAGTTCCTGTAAATCGTATAATTTTTACGAGTTACGCTTTAGCCAAGTACAAATTCTTCTATCGATTCTTTCTCTAAATAAGCACAAAATATTCTTCTTTTCTGAAATTAAAAGATACAAAACAAGATCGCTTTTTAAAGTTATTTTCCTATGAGAGTTTGGTACATAAATTGACAATTTTAAACAATTTTATCACATTTAGAATTGTCATAAATGATTAAAAGAGGACATTCAAATAGTCATCTACGATTTCTTTACAAATATTCAGTCAGGAAGTAAGTTATATTGTTTTCAACTCATTTATTAAAGAGTATTATTCTTGAACCATAAATAGCCTGGAATGAAACTCACGGTCTTGCAAAATACATACATATTTACAAAGAATTGGCCAGATTCGAGGTTGGTTAAACTTTGCGCGATCTCGTAGCGCGAAGTTACAAGTTCTCGACCAGACTTCGAGCCTCTCGGTTTTATATTTTTGAAAGATGCGCGAACTTTTCGCCGAGACGTTTCGCAACAGTATTAACCGTTCCATGAATTATTCCC
Source organism: Bombus confusus (assembly GCA_014737475.1). Classification (NCBI taxonomy): domain Eukaryota; kingdom Metazoa; phylum Arthropoda; class Insecta; order Hymenoptera; family Apidae; genus Bombus; species Bombus confusus. The sequence goes on from JACXIV010000148.1 coordinate 889,015, forward strand.
GTGGTTGAAGTGATTCATGCGCCACCATAACCTTCCATCCTCGTTTATACGATAAGGATATTTCACCACCCAACTGGAGAACACTTTACGCTATTCCTTCTCACTCGTTTGCCCTTCCTTCTCCAACTTCCATCTCCTGATTAGGATATACTAGTCCGGCGAACAGCCTTCAGTCTTTTTCTGGAATTTTAACGCGATTCCCGATGAGATAAATAGTCGAATAGTTGATAGGCAGTAAACCTCGTGCTTTTAAATCTTCTAGAAAGCTTCAATCTATCGATGTAATCGAATTTGTTATCACAGTCCCATATTTCACGTCAAAAACACGATTTCGTAATACATATTCGCTTTAACAAGACTAAGAAATTGAAGTGAATCTTTCTTATGGAACGACTTTTACTTTTAGGAGATCCATGTGAGGTTCTCTTAGGAATGGGTTACGTAGAATCTTGGTATCTCAATCATAGTTAATTGCGATCTTCCGTACCGGAAAGATATTTAATGGTTCCATGATACTTTTGTCAAATAGAACTATTTTCCACCGTTCGATAAATTTACATGAAATTTTCTTAGAAACGGTATACATAGGATCTTTGTATACACAGAGTTTCATTAGTTACAGTTGATAATAATTTTCCATGTTGAAAAGATATTCAACTGTTCCACGAAGCTTTTATCCTAAGAAGTCTAAGAAATAAAAATTAATCCTTCTCACAAAATAATCAAAACGGGAAGACGTCCGATCCCCAAGAAATTCATAGGAAATTACCTTAGAAATGGAGGACATAGAATCCTCTTATTCCACAGCTTCACCCATCACACTTGATAACAATTTTCTACGTGTAAACGTCATGAGCAGATGGCACTACATAAGACATTCTTTGACTATAGCTCTTCAGATCCGTTTATGAATTATCATATGCACCGATCAAAGAGCATCCCGTATAACTACAATCAATCCACGGCCTCTGCGGTGGTCTATTGTGGAATGTCTCCTTAGATCCAGCATTGCTGGGACTCGTGATGTCAGCAGCTCCACGAAGGGACCAGAGAAGCTACGAAGGGAATCGACGCCGTCGAGTATTCCCTGTTGCAACGTAACGATTCCCTGTTGCATTGTTTGATGATGGTAATTACGAGAGCCGCGAGATGCCTGGCAAAGGAAGCAAAAGGGTCGAGCATGAAAGCGATGAGAAAATGGTCGCTGGTTCCTCAGCAAGCTTCACCTGTGTGTGCACGCGTCGTGATTCTTTCCTGGTCAGGATGATAATGCTTCGTGGAAAAAGAACAAGAGGCACAGTGCACAGTTCATCTTTCGATGATACGGCGTGATAGGGATGCGACCCTTTAGCCTCGTGGTCCGAGGGGATCAGGAGGAAGAAACTGAGAATCGTGGCTGCGAAATTGAGGATGGGAATGAAAAGGGAAATGTACGCTGCGATGAACGCCCTGGAAGTGAGTGGCTGGTTTTGTTTGGATCAGATTTTCGCTTGGCAAACCTTAGGGGATTAGTCCGGAATAAATCTCTTGATGGGATTGCAAATTGAGTAGCTTGGGAATTTATTATTCGAAGGAGCAAGCGAAGAGGCACAAAGCGGTTGAAATTATTGGATTTGAAAACCTTGGTTTTTGGAATTTTATAAGAGCGGAGAATCAAATGCGATTAAGATTAATTCTGTACTGACAACTGTCTTCCAAGTATCAAATCCTTATAAATTACATATTTATGAAATTATACATACAATCGATCGTATTCTAAATTTTGATAAGAGATAAAAATTGAGAAAGATGGGACTTGTTTTAACTACTTACTGAACATTAAAGTCTGTTCAATTACGTGTCAATAGTCAAGAGTTAAATATAGCAAAAAAATGATGTAGAATCAGAATTTTATAAAATAAAAGACAAAGTTTGTTTGACCTTGACCACAGCACGATCCTTTTTCGATTAAAGGAATATTAAGACGAAGATGAAGCTACGCGAAGAATGTTGTTAAGAGCAAAATTTTACTGTTGCGTTGGACGTTTATCGAGGGATCACCGATCAGAAACGAACGACCAGATGGCCATGGAGAATTGCTCTCGCTACGTGTTCTACTGGAGGCAGGCAAAAAGTCCGCGATTCGTTGCTGGCCACCGCGGTGCAGCATGTTTTACGATCGCTTCTGATGCTCACCGCCGTTGTTGCATTAAATATGATTCACATGGCGATGTGCCACGATCCGTGCTGGTGAGCCAGACATTCTGTCTGTCGGGTTCGGGCTATTTGCGTTGTTGAAATTCTGATCGCAGTCAGGGAGTAACTAAATTATTCAAGATGTTAGAGTAGATTGAATTAGGGAGATATTTCTCATTAAATTATATGGGAAAAAATTTACTTTCGATATAGGGGGAGGTTGGAGTGAAAATCTTGGAACTTTTCAGTTTAACTTAGCTTGGTAAATTTAAATAGCATTTTTAAATTTAAGTGAAATTCTTTGGGAATTTATTGACGTATTTAAATTGTTTTTCGTACACAATATTAATTTCAGAGGAATTTACTATCGTAATAATATTTTCAATATACAATTTATTTTTAAGTATATCGTACATTCTAATCATTTTTAGATTAGGGTGGTATTTTTCTCCGATACTTCTCTAACATTGTAACAAACATTATATATACATCACATAACTACATCGTCATTACACAATTACGATAAACATTATAGCTATACTATATATCTATGGAAAATTTAAATGTGCAAACATGTATAAAAGTACATAACATGCAGAATAATCCCAAACGTTCAAAGCATGTACAGAGGGTGAAACGAATTTTTGACTGTAACTTGTACTCGTAAAATACATTTACGCAGATACCCACACCCTCTTGCCAAAAAAGTTTCCTTTCAACCTCATCGTACTTTCCATATTTCTGCCAATTCCATTTTCCAACGAACGCCATACTCAACTGTCCAACTATCCGTGGAACGAAGCCCATACGTAGTGCGAGCACGTGGTGCGATAATCGCATAGAAGCAACCACGCGTCGTTCGATCATTCGCAGTAGCGTCCCCGGGTCCTCCGGTGTGTTTGCTAATTTCGTTGGACGTGTCGTGACGCGTGTATCGCGGCTATCAGCGTGGAATTTCTCCGGGGTTGCACACCCCGGCCGGGGTGGTATTCTGCGACCCCAGCAGCAACTTGTTGCTTCCAGTCGTGGCGTTCTTCTCGGTTCCTCTTTTGGGATCGACCGGCAGAGTTGTCGCGTCTTGCTCTTGCACCGGCTCGTTCCTCGTCGACGCCTGTGTGTTCTCTTTCTGGCTGCTAGTCGGGGTTCTTTCTTTCGCGCTCCGCCGCCGCCTCTCGTCTTTTTCCCTCTTTCCAGGAACGATAGAACGCCCTTCGTCTGCGACGCGTTCACGTTTATGTTCTCCTGGTATCGCGGAGGCCGGACGCGTCGCACTCTGTTGCTCCGTTCTGGTCGCGTCGCACTCTGTTGCTCCGTTCTGGTCGCCTCGTCCTCGTCGCACCGTCGCCGACGCCTATGCCGCTTTCTCGTCGACTCACACTGCCGCCGCTCGTCCCCCGACATCCCGGCTGTCACGCGCCCAGGCTTTTCTCGTCCCGGCTCTTCCTTCTTCGCTTTCCTCGTTCTTCTTGCGACCGCGTGTGCCGTACACGACGTTCCAGCGTCGCGGCGGTGGTACACGCTGCTTTCTAGCCGGGTCGAATTCGCGCCGGCTGCCTCCTCTACCGACTACTGATGCCTTGATCCGATGTTCCTCGATGTAGAAGAGCGCGGTCTCGTTCCACACTGCGTCTTGTCTTTTTTCTAACTACTAGTTCGGTATTGGTGTATCTGCGAAGTCTGCCTGAGAGATGCACAGTCACTTGGCATTAAAGAATGAGTGATGTACATATTTACGTAGAGCAATGGCGCTTTAGATCGGTTTAAAAGCATTCTCCTTAGGGTTTTGGTCGTTAATTTATACAATAATTTGAGACGAACTTTTTTGGCACGTTATCAGTTGCCCCGTCACGTTTTCTTTCGTCAACGAAAAGCTCTTGAGAAAGTTTCAGCTCTTAAAAATCAAATCTGAAATCTAGGTTGATAGACACGGATGATGCAATACTTTGCCACAACCTAATTAGAAATTAATTATAAATTACAACTTAATTATAAACGCGTTGATTAAACGATATATGAATTTACTTAATAACGTTCGCGGTTGTTTTATTACCTACTAAATAATCTTACGGAAAAATGGTTATTCAGATATCTACAAAGTGAAGTTTTAATTATTTTGAATTGTTATTAAATGGCCACAAGATCTGCTCCCTAAATATTTCAGATAGGTGCATAATGTGTTTTGGATAATGTTTTAAGTTCTCCATAGAAATGGGATTTGCGTTGAAATTATCATAAGAACTTTATGAACACGAAAATTGTTCCTAATGCAAGTTACATTTGTGCCGATTTCCGTCGACCATCAATGGCTCAATTGCCACGGAATGGTGTTAATAGGTATGACAGATTTGCAGTCGTTCTGATAATGTGAGAGGATGGAAGTAATTGGTTCTTGAAAGGTAACATGCACACATGAAACGTTTAGTTATATCGTTTAGTTTTATCTTTATGGATATTGTCGTGCGTCAGGAGGAGATACGCGAACAAATTGTTGTAACACGCGGACAACTTTGTGCTAACGATTTATAAGAGGTGTCAGCTCATGAATTTTTATCGAGGAAGGAAGTTAATCGATTCACATAAATTGCTCGAAGCATGCAACCCATTACGACATCATACGGGGCCAGTTTTCTCGGTTCAAGTTGCAACACCTTTCGATAAAAACTTGTTCCACTAAATAACGTTATTACGATATGTTATTTAATGATTGGGGTTAGGTTTAATGATTATTACCTGAGGAACGTTTGACAAAATACGATTTCATCCACACTCCGTCCGCACGCGGTAAGAAAATAAAATCACATTAATATCTGGTTTGAAAAAAATTTTTAAAAGCTTATTTCGATCCAAGATACACATGGCAGAGAAAATCGTAGCGATGTAAATTAAGATCCTGAAAATTTGGTTTCAATTACGTATTTCAACTCTTACGAGTATCACCCCTCTAGTTTTACAATTAATTAATTTGTAGTTTTATTAAAACTATGTTTGAAGCGACACGTTTTCATGAATCGAAAAAATGTAATGCATTTTTTTATAGCGATAGACACAGAACACTATTTTTTTAAAAATAGCAGTTGATTACTGTATAAATCTTACAAATTTACTACGCACTTAAATACATGTTAAAAATAAACAACTAGAAACAACAAAAGAATGCGTGTATATACAAAAGACAGAAAAGGAATCGTGAAGTTGAATGACGTTTCATCATAAATATTTGCAAATACCATGGGGTGCCATTGTATGCAATAGTTTGTTCTACGTACGATGTGTTTCGTCAGTCATAACTGTCTTCTAAAAATTATTATCGTCTCTGCACGAGAAGAGAAGCCAAGGTTTTCGAGCATCAAGGGGCGTCTGCGTCGAGGTACGCCTTTCTTCGTTCAGACCCTTGATCTTTTTCCATTTTTCCTCGCTTTTTTTTCTTATCACTGCAAACGAGACCACGGTGGCTTTCGAGGGCGACTAATAACAGAGCAGACAGTTTGGGACGATTTGCGGCGCGGCGCTTCACCTCTCGTTCTGCGGTCAAAAAACCGCAGAACGCCCAAAGTCTGGACGAATCCCAAGCCGCTGAATGGCTGTGGATTCGTTCATCCTCGAACAAATTTCGCTCTTATACGGCCGCCTTTGATAATTACTTCTCGAATCCGCAGCAAAAGTTAATGAAACTCATATAATATGAAATTAACGATATTTTTAACTCTTTATTTATCAACTTTTTTCATCAAAGTTACAAGCAATTGTTAGTAACAACTCTTTCTTTGTCTTAATTTTTAAATATAGAATTCATTCAGAAATATAAAATAACATTTAATATAAAAGAAATAACCTTCGATTATAGTTTTGTAACTGAAGACGAAGTAATTAAAGTATACATTAAAATTAAATTCGACGTTAGCTGAATACATTTAATAAACAATCTACATTCAGACAGCTGTAAAATTCTTTCTTCCAGCCGTGAAGAAGGTCGAAGTATAATACTCGCACATATGAAGAGACATCTTGCCAGATAGTTAAAAAGATGGACGACGGTTTTGGTTCACGTTGTATTAATGGTGTACGCGTCGTTCCTTCAAAGCCAGCGCTCATTACGCGAAACTTCCGGTGCATAGATCGCAATTGCAGCCGCGGCGCAGTCTAACGTTGTAAGATGAGAACGCAGCAGACTGGAACTTCCATCCGCGTGCACGGCGCGGCAGCTTCTCGAGCTTCGAATCAAATTGTTCTCGCTTGACGGATCTCGGGCAATGTGCCGATTTAGCCGGACATCGTTCAATTATCCTTTTTTTTTTGCTTTAGTCTCCATTTTATTAAATAAAAATTCGTCCTTTCTTTAAACGAAACGATAATATGCATGGAACATGGATGAGTCTTGAAATAATCTGTAATTTTTATTCTTTGTTTTTTTCCTTTAATATTCTCTTTAATAATAAATAATTACACATAGTTACTATCAAATCATTGTATATAGAATGTATTAAAATTAATATTCTAGTTCTTAGAATATTGTACACGATAAAAGAAGAAAAATTTGCGAACAGTATATATTTCACTCTACTCGGTTAATTAGTCTTTATAATTGGTATTCATTATGAATGAAAGAGGAAGGTAGCAAACGATCGATTAGAATCTCTCGTAAGCACAAGCATTTCAGCTGATTTGCTCAAATTCAATTAACCTGATATCAGTGCCTGAAATAGCAATATGTATTTATTGTTACCGAGAAAACACCTCCATAGTTCGTCGTCCACGATGTTGTATCGTAATTCTGTTTGCCATCGTTTATTCGTGACATTGACGTAACGATCTTCTTTTATTAAACGTCTTCCGGAAATGAGTTCCTTAGTATACGAGGAATTTTCTTTATTTCAACAAAATTTCAATTATACCAAATATCACGTAACTGATAACATTTGTACATTATCTAAGCGAATTTTCCTTCTCAAGATCTACAACCATATATTTCTCCAATCTATAATTCTCCAATCTAATAAAAGAAAGACTTTTAGTACAAGAACGATTAACATAAAACTGAAACAAGAAATCACTCATACATATCGAAAATCGTTTGTTCACAGTTTTCACAAATTAAAAAATCTTTTTACCGATAGTAGACAATTTAAACGCGATCCAAAACAACTCAGAGTCCAATCTCTATTAAAAGATTCGATGACAGTCCGTGATCCGCCCATATTTTGCTGCAGCTAAAAATTCCATTTTTCTACCAAACACCTATCGAACTTTTCATTTATTTTCACACGAATACCAATCTCATTCCAACCAATTGAAAAAAGGCCAAACAATTCTCATATACTTCGCGCGATTGTTCGATTTGCGGCCTCGATCCCGAGTTAAATTCCTACCGTGCTTAGTTATAGGTTTCCGATCACCATCCCGGAAACATTTAGACTGCTCGAGGCCCGTGTGCCGTGCCGTTCCGAGTGCCGGTGGTCTTTTCGAGGTGTGGCGATCCTCTCGAGAACGCCTCGATTTCGTATCTCCGGCACCCGGTTGAATGTAGGACAGTAGGACCTGTTTGTCGAAAGAATTCTAAAGCGGGGACCCTATTACAATAATCCCTCACGTGCTCGTGCATCCCCTTCAGGAGTCTCGCTTCATCGTCTGCTGGTTGCTGTCATACCTGCTGATCCTTTTCAAAACTACTACTCAGACTACTGAATAATCATAAAAGAACTGTAGTACTTCTCTAATAGCTTTTTTAGCTACCACAGTACTACTGTTCAACAACATACTAATAAGAATCACAACTTTGCAATATCATTTTAATTTTTATTGTCGTAACGTTATACAGTTGTATTTGTTTTTTCTTTTCGTTTTATTTGACAGAAAGATACGATTACATAAGAGAAACGATTATTATCCTACGGTCGACGTTTGGCTCTTGTCGATATTCATCTGCATGACGTCAAAATTTATTCTCTTTTACTGCTTGTGAGGGTCTTCGACCATTTACATACATATTATACGTATGTGTGTATATACGTGTGTGCTAGTAATATAAAGGATACAAAAAAGATTAAGAGTTAAAGAATTTTGTTTTCTTTTAAAACTGAAACATCCCAAAAACTATATATATAAATAGTATAAAAATTAAATTGTACTATAGGACTAAAATATGATTGCTGGCGCCGATCGAAAAATGTGCAAGAAATTCCAAACGTCTTAAAAATATTCGTGAAAAATATTTCTTTAGATTAGTTAATGATCTATTTTTTCTGAAGATGGGTGATATGACCCGATAGAATTGCGTGGTTATATTTAAATAAGGAGAGAGTTACGCGACGTCTAAATTTAGACGGCTGGAGTGCAGCTGTGTTGGACATTTATCGGAGACATCGATTTGTTAGGTCGTGAACGTCGTGGATTTCTTGCGTTGACAAATTAATTCGTGATTCCCGTACGGACAGACACAATCTGTCTCATCCTCGTGCTTTCTAACCCGGAGTATTACATAAATATCACGATAACGAACTATTGCCTTTACAATCTAATTTGTATAAATATTTAATATTTCTAAAGTAATATTGACACAGAGATACACGTATATTTCTTGCACGTCAAACGAAACGATTTTGTTACTCAGCTTCTTACTTTCTACACGTAACATTTACGTAATATTTAGGCATAGTAGGTAAACTTTACCTCATATTGCGAGTTCTTCGAAGAACTTAGCGTTAAGATCTGTAGTGTGTGTACCATTATAGAGAAAGTGTTATACAGCGTTCAGTAAGAAATGTTACATTCATAAAAAACGTTAATCCATATGAATTCTAGAATCAATGCTTTTAATGTAAAATATAATTCTCCATTTGTTTATGGGGATATTATATGAGATCAACACTAGAACGAATAATTGGATTATTTTGATCAAGAAATTGATAAAAGCTATTACTTTCTGCAATAAGTATAATTATTCGCAATTTTTTGACAGTCAGTGTTAATTCTACTAAAAGCACGCTTTTATAATTACTAGACTGCGGATTTTTATGCATTTATAGGAAATTTAAAAGCGCAAAATTGCACAGAATGCACATAATACGAAGAAATATATAAAATATCCAAAGTATAATGCTTCCTATAATATTTGGCAGGTAAAATAACTTTCTACCGAGATTCTTTTTCATTATGTTCTCAAAAATACGAATTTTCATAAAAATCCGCAGTCTAATAATTACAAAACTAGAAAAATAAACTGCAACCTATGATATTCTCGAATTTCGTAATTCTACCGTTAACGGAACAAAAATCTATCTTCGCTCCACTTTCGTAGTTCGCTGTTCGTTTTTACATAAACCGTCCTTGACCATCCTGCCGGTTCCCATCGACGAAATACGAACTGGATCTCAGTCGGTCGCGGTATGCCAAACATGCCATTATAATGATCCCTCACGTGTCCAAGACGAGCGTATCTTCCGTACGAAACGTCCTCCATTGTGAATTACGATTCGAGCAACCGCACAATGAATCAATGCCAACAAAGTACTCGAGCAACGACTTCTTTAAACCACCCCCGCGCTGTAACGCGACGCACTCGCACGGCTATATCCTTTCGAACAAAGCCCGAGATCCTTTCGACATTCCACGAATATCTTACCAGCAACCGGGGCCCCCCTTTCCTGCCATGGTCACTCGATACACGTCTCACGTGCACTCCAAGTACCTGGCACTCGAACACCGTCGAATTTCGTGGGTCGTTTGTCGAAAATTTATTAGAGTTTATTCGAGGGATTGTTCGTTGCTGTTATAGTTTCGTTAGACTTTACTTTGTTTGTTGGTAAACCTCCTTTATGGACAACATGGAGTGTGGTTTACCGACTGACCCAAGTTGAATGAAGTTCGCGGATAGGTTAAGTTTCCTATGTTTAAGCGTGCTACACGTTATGGTATAGATAGGGAGGTCGTAAAATTGAGTGATAATTGGAATAAGCGTGTTCCAGGCGCTGGGATAACGGAGTTGAGAGAAGTGTGGATAGTGGACGAGAAGTTGATATTTTAGTTAAGGTTGTATCAAGAAATTTTTAACGTAAAGGAGATTTTTTGGCGAAGTATATTTTGGCGACCGTTGCGGTTATTTTTGGTTGAAGATTTTTAACATTTCGTTAATACGTATACAGCTTGAGTTACGTTCTGACCAGTGCTATAATTTCAGTGATTACTAGTATTTGCATTTTGTCGACTAGCTTTCGTCTCTTGCAAATAATGCTTTTGCTTGATACGAGAGCTGTGCGATAATTCCTGACTTTTAAATTCTACTGTTTCTCTATTTCTCGTTATCTTACCCAAATAAAAATTTCGATGTAAATGATTGGTCGTTCGATATGGGAAATAGTTATAGTTATACTAAATAACATTTCGCGCTAGTTCAGTTTTCGAGATTTAGAACGATACAGTTTTTAGTGAAAACCGACGAGTCAGATCTCGGTTCGAGCCGTATATTTCCGTTTACGAGACTGTTGGTTTAATAACTTTCCGTTGGTTATCCATGTTCGAATATGAAACAAATGAAAGACGATTAAAAAGTGAAATTACATTCTGTATGCAGTTTGTTTGCAAATGGTAAACCCAGACAAGAATTAGCTAGAATTCTAAATGTGTATATCAACGATTCCCATCTATGTGTGTAATTCCACCTCATAAATTCACCGATTATGCAATGATATTTACCACAAATTAATACCTGAAACCTCACAGATTAATGCTTCTAACAGCACGCCATTTACCCACTTTAATCCAGAAAAATAAAATTGCAAACGATTATATCAACGATTTCCATCTCATAATTCCACTAATTACGCAATGATACTTATTATAAATTAATGCCCGTAACCTCGCAGATTAATATCTCTAACAACATACCCATTTATCCGCTTTAATCCTGAAAAATGACTTGCCATCGAGCACACAATGGTCGTTGTTGAGAAGATCGTTTAAACCATAAAAGGATTTTGGAGCCTTGTCCCAAAAACGGAACGTCGATCGTCAATGCCTTCCAACGAGTTTAGAAACGAGAGTGTGTAAAAAAGAAAACGAACATTGACCGCCGTACATTTTCGTCATCCTCGCTCTTAACTCACGATATTCCACGGCATGACATAGCATAATACGTCGCCGCGTCGTGTTTCTCGAAGCCAGCCCTTTTGGTGTGTAGACGCGCGTCTGTGTCGCGTTGATATAGTTTGGATCTACTGAAGGATTATAGCGTTCTCGCGGAAGATCGATACGTTTTCAGAGGGTTGAATCAGTTGGAAATGGAAACGCGTAGGAGCGGCGAACAATATCAAACGGTACCACGATTATTCGAAGATTTTATCTCGGTGAATACTCGTTTCGAAGTGGTTCTATCTCGAGCTCTCATCGTCCGGCAAATGTATTCATTGTCACACAGCTTTGCGTTCCATCGTTGGGTTAGACAAATAGAAAATAGCAATATCGAGATATAAAACAATTTGAATAATTTTATTTGATAATAGCTTCAGTGCCAACGCTATTAATATAAATTCCAATGTGGTATTAATTCTAAATTTTTAAGAAATTTTGTTCGGTAATTTTAACTTTAAGTGAAAGCGTATGTTCGTCTTTTAAAGGGGGGAAGAATTAGAATTTGTGGCTAGAAATCTTTCAAATGAAATTTCATAAAAGGAAAGAGCGAGTAAGGGGATAAAAGAAGAAAGGAGACCGATTACGTGGAGCCAGAGTTACGAGAGAGTTTCACTATCGCGTAACTGATCGAGCTGATCGAGACACTCAACGAATGTACGCGCCGGGGATTCAACTTCGAGTAACGATCCTCGAATCCCACTGATTGCACGTAGATTCTAGCCCGGATTGCAGTCTAATCTGTAATAGAATCTGCCGGGATTCGCGCGCGAATCAAATATAAACGAGACTAGTCAAGACGACACCAGACGACACGATCTCTCACTTGTAGTTCGAATCAAAGATTCTGTTTATTCGAGGCTAATAATTAAAAATTGTTTCAAAATGTTGTTCTTTAACCTATTAAGCAAGTTATCTCTCAATTAGATTATAGAAACTTTTATAATCATAGGATTAAAAGCTAGCGAAGAAAGATCTATTTCAATTTTACAACTGACATAATATATTTAAAAAGGAACATAAAAAATAATACACTTAAAAGTAAATAATCCATATGATTTTGATTAACAAGATAATTTTTTCTGCTTCGTTGAAACAACGCGCAATTTTTTACTTTTCTTTTGTGGAAAATTTATGAGACAATTAGTCGTATCTAACGATGGAAGAAATTTTGTCCTTGAACATTGAAAATCTTTGGCCGCGACTATAGATAGAGCAGAATCGAACGGAACAGGATCAGACGAGGTGTGAGAATATCACGAAATCGAGCGTTTATTGGCACGATATCCGGCAGAACCAACGCTCGCGGTTTTCACCGTGACGTCAATTCGAATTCCCGAATTTTATGAGATCGTTGACATGCTAGCGTTCACTCGAGCTATCCGGAAATCACGGTCGGCTCGTTATTGGCCCGTTGCAATCGATTCAATAGTTCGTACAATCTCGTGGAAAACGTCGCGTATCTTTTTTTTTTTTTATTATCCAACAATTGGAATGCTGTCGGCACGAACGAATAATTATTTGATCGCGTGTTTAAATTATAGTTTTTTGACATAGCGGTCGATGAGAAATGAAGAACTATTTAGAGAAAGTAAATCGTATAGATTATACGACTATTAATCGAAACAGTTAGAAATTTCAGATAGTTTGAACAAGATTAAAGATCATTTATTACCTATTATTTAAAAAAGATAACGTTACCCTATGTCATTAAAAATTCTTCATTTTACTATTCTCGTTTAAACTTCAAACAAGTTTCACATTTCACATTTCAAAGTGACAATAATGATTTGATCTGGCACTGTGAATAAAAGAGAAAGGAAGAAAGAAGAAAAGAGAAAAGCGAATAGCGTTATAACTAGGTTTCGCAAACCATTAGGCCGGAATAAAATATATACAGATCAAAACAGCAATTGTGCATTAACCTTGGAACGATGATATTTTACGTAACCGCATCTTCGGGAATTTTGTGGCGCTTCATGGATATTTCAATAGTTTGCCTTACAGCACTTTCGAGAGCACACCAACTACCGGTTCATAATAAAACTGTCACTCTTACTCAATGCCATACCGTCGATGTTAAACTCTCGAAAACTCATTACCACTTCGTACAAACGCCTCCCGAACTCCATCATCGCACCAACCACAATATCAATTACGAAATTGCAAGGGACACTTCGTAAACATTCCTTATCGACACGTTTACGATTCATTTCGTTTCGATGAAGTCTTTCACCCTAAAGTCTTCCTTTACGACCCCAAGAGTCCCGCCGCCCTTTCGCCACAAGTTCACCCCTTTATTTAGTCTTGGGTTCAAATTCGTCGTAACTAGGTAAAAACATTGACAGATCAGATTTGAACATTCTATAGGTATATCTATCTCGTACAAAGAAGCAATACTTCCAAGTAAATTCGAAATTAGATATGAAAGACTCGAATTTCTATTGAGTGTTTTGAAAAATAAGAAAGATATTGTAGATTAAAAGATACGCGATTGGATTGTGGCGGCACACCGCCATAAAGAAGGGCCCAGGGTAAGGCACATGTACCGGACACGTGGCTACGAACAATGTCCGCGAAACTGCGCATGAGAGACAATGTCCAACGACTGGACATCGTAAATTAGGAAACCCTGGGATCTTTTAGAAAAACTCGTGAACTCGCCCAATATATGACCCTAAGGCTTTTCTCATCCCTACTCCGGGAGAAAACTCTCCCTATAAAGAGGAAAACGATGGGAAGCCCGCGGTCAGTAGATTACATCATCGAGAGTCGCGTACGACGTTGCGCGAAAGATAACTGTACAAGCGGTTAAATAATAATAAAGAAATTGTGAATTATCATTCGACACACTCTCACGTCCCTATCACCTCAGGATGAATAATTTCGAAACTTTATAACCAAAAATTCATTTGAAATCATTTTTTGATTCTTTTGATCGAAATCTTTAGATATTTATAAAGTTACACGTGCGAATACCCAAGCAAAAGATATTGAGCTTCAAAGTTAGCTTGTGAAAGTCGAATATTTGACACGGATATTTACAACGAGCGAATCATTATGTGAGTCGTTCAGAAGTAACACTCATCAACTCCATAAATCGAAAAGCGAAGAAAAGTTATGATTTACCATTACTTGCCGTTATTTATGTCATCTTCTTGCGACGAACGAACTTATGGAACTAAAAAAGAATAAAATTGACCAGTTTGGTTCCTTAGATTCCATGCTTTGAGTAACGTTCGAATCGATAATGGATTTGATTCCAATAAGTTCATATTGAATTTGATCCCATCACTGCCAATTATACTATCCCTATCTCTAATTGTCCCGTGGGAGCAACGTCGACCCATATTCCCTATGGATAATCCTCCGTCGTGTGTGTCATGACATTAAGCAGCGTTCATGCAAAGGCCGCGTGAGCTCTCGTTACTTCTTCCCGCGCGACTACCGTGCCTGAAGACAAGTTTCTTGTATGCATAGTGCATTAGCAAGGACGCGTCGAAGCACACTTCCGCCATAATCTCGTTGGACAAAGCGATAGCTTATTTCCCCGCGACGCCGTTGCACCTGCAACGCAAAAGTCAACACGATCTCTTCTGTGAATCATAAGCATCATCGTTTGCATCTTTCAGGCTGTGAACTGTTTGGTGTCTTCTTCTTCCCAAAGACTTTTTCCCCCTTTTTTTTTCTTTTCTCTTGAAACATTCGCAGTTGTTTCTACGTGAGTATTCAAACATTGTCAAGTGAAATTTCTGGCAGAGTTGCTGTTACCAATGTCGGTAGCTGGGATTAATCCTTTCAGTCCTAAAATCCTAGAAAGTTTTCAGATACCGCGGCGGAGCTGCGGATTATCCTGTTACATATAGGCGCGAGTTGTACTAATTTGAATAATAATTAGAGAAGTTTAGAGATTCTTTGCTCGGGCAGAATAACGATGGTTCTCTTTTATAAGTGTCTTTTATATAGTTTTATACATAGCTCGTGAGTATTTTGTGTTCGATCTATAGTAACATTGTGCAGGAACGAATTTTATTAAGATTGAGAAAACTATAGTTCTTCTTGTGTAATCATAGAAAGATTATATTATTTGTTTAAAAGTTTATCAATAGCGTAATAAAATCGTCTAAAAATTCGCAAAGATTAGACTAAATCGATCCATCTTCATAAATCGACTTCTTGCCCAAGAAATGATTCTTCACTGTGAAACGATCACGTTAATACTTAATTCTATTTTCATCTCTGCTTTTACCTGCAACACGTATCACGTATAAAACACGTTTTATCATTCGAGTAAATTCTTAAACCAAAAACAATGTCATTCAACCAGACTATGCAACCATTTCCGTGCTCTTTATTCGCCCAGGACGGCAGTGAAAGAGTACCGAAAAGCGCAAGCACCGAGAATTGCCCTTTGCATCTCTGACTTACTTTTTCATCTTCTCGCTCGTACGACGCTCTCGTCTAAACAGCCCTCGAGACCGGTGGGAGAGCACTAGATCCGCCGGAGGCTGGGACTACCAAGCAGAGAACTATTATTAAAAATACAATCGAGGCCTGTTTGCAGGGAACGGCCACGTTGTACCTGTTCGTTTGTAGATCGTCAGTCGCGGCGCAGTGCCGAGCGGCACGTGTCGCATTGTCAACGATTCATCTTTCCTTTTCGATACCGAGACATGACGTAGCTCGTATGAATGAAGCACCCTTGTAGGCAGAAAGCTTTCCACACTGCACTGGCAGAAAATATTTGCCTCGCGAGGGTTTCATCTATACTGAGGCTGGAACAAACAAAAGCTCTCGCCTACACTAGGGGTTTGGCCGAGCCTATTCCTCTCTCCATGTGAATGAAAATCTTCGCCCTGCGTTGTATCGTAAACGTGCAAGGCACTCTCGTGGGGTCGTTGCACCCCTATGCGACAGAGACAATAGACGGCTTCTTCGTGAATGGCGCAATTCGTCGGGTCTCGATGACATTATTGGTTTTTCTGCCAATATTTGCGCGAGATTTATGCCTGCCTCCCTTCCATGTTTTTTGTCCAGACCACGATAGCGTATCGACGTACAGGCGTCTTTCCTTTTGCTCATTCACCCACCAATCGCTTTTCTGTTTGGACGGACCGTAAAAGAACCGAACTCTTGACTAATTTGGCTGTTGACGGTCGTCCGTGTTTTCCATTCATTTCACTTGCATTGTGTCGACTCTGTCGCTGTTTAGAAGATGATGGGAGGACGAGTTGTGAATTACGTCGTAGTTCTGAAATTGCAGACTCCCTTTATAATGATAAATAATAATGATACGATAATGATCGTATGCACTGTACTCCAGAATGTATCGTAGTACTAGTGATTATGATGTGATTCTACGTAAGAAGATGTATTGAGAATGAAAATTTCACTAATAATATTAACTTAATTGTGTAAGGCTGCACGGGAAGTTATACCAGATTCGGAAATAACTAAAAAATATAGTTTAAAATTGTTTCGTTGAAAGTCTCTCAAGTACATCGTATATAAGCCTGTTTAACTTTTATACATTATGTTTTAATGTATAATTAAAAGTAGTCATTTGCAGTTGTACATTACAGTCCCGTTTGCCTTTCGCTAAAGTAAATTCAATGCCAGGTCCAGAATAAAAATTATTCTAGACCGCATTTCTTTTTCGAAGATTCGCGATTAATTCGTCTTTAATTAATTTCACGATGGTCGTTAATTATTCGCCGTGCAGTGGGGAAAGATTTACGGTGGAAATTTTCTTCGTGGTCTTCCTGGTCCGCTCAGGGAACAATGCTGACCGAGTTTCCTGAAGTTCTTTCAATCTGTCGCCACGGCAGCAGGTGCATTCTTTCCAGGTCCATTTCGTCCGGCACGTTCCACTATTATTTTGTCGCGGTGTCCGCGATGATCCTTCTCCTGTCTCAAACGAGCATTTTTGCGGTCGCGTCAGGTAGACGAGAGCCCTTTCCCTTTTGGCGGCCGCTTCAACCTCCATCGAAAGGTCTCAGCTACAAATTGGCCTCTTGGTTACCCCTGGCCGCAACAAATCCTCACGTCGTTAGAGATGGACGAAAACATAATTTTCTGGAAATTATTTGCTTTAGATACACTCGAAAATAAAGTTTCCATAGTCTTTAGGGACCTTGTGAATGAACAGCGAGCTTTGCGCAAGAGATCATCTAGTCAGAAAGCTGTATAGGCTATAGGTTATCGCATTCTCTATTTTCGTCTCCGAAATAGTGGACTAATTACTTAAATTTGTCGATGTAATTTGTTTTTACATAGATTACTTGAACTGCTGAATTAGAGAAATATTCGAATCAATTAATCATTTTTGGTTTATAAATACGTAAATGAAAAAGTTTATTAATTAAATGATCATTCTCAAAATAAGTATTATTCGATACTACTTAATATTTCTATTTTAAATATTTCATTGATCAACGAGATATTCTAGCATAACTAGATCGCGGATGTTTATATATTTATGAAGAATCTAAAGATAATAAATAATCAAAAGTACATAAAATATACACAGAGTACCTACTCTCATAATATTCAATGAATGAAACAAATGTTTGCTTATATTCCATTTCTTTAATTATTTTCCCAGAAAAATATGAATTTTCCATAACCCCCACAGTCTACTTAAAAAGTTAGAAGAAGCATAATAATAATTCTAACGCCACGAGAAGTTTGCATTGTCCCATGAATAATGAATCGCCCGGTTTAAAATTCAAATGTCATTCCACGAACAATAGACGAATAGTTCGATGATTATTCGCTTTCGATCCTTGGAATAACCGCGGAAAAAGATCTCCACCAGTGAGTAGTGGGCAAACAAATCTTCCGCTGATGACTATTGATTTAGGATGAACGTCTGTATATTTAGTGTTTTGCATTTCGCGACGTGCACATCGTCTCTCTTCCCTTTCTTTAGCCGTTTCGGAGACTGGCGCGATGTCGATTAAGACACAATACCTTTCGCGATACTTTTTACGATTGTTGAAAGCTTTCAGTGATTTCAAGATCGTAAAGAAACCATACACTTGTCGATTTTTACACGCGAATATAAACGGTCTTATTCATTGATCTTACCTTGATGGAGAACCTTGTACTTTGCTCCAAGAATATCAAAGCTAAATGGCTCATTTAGTTTCACTCCTACGCGAATCTTCTGCAACTAGATTATAAAATCTATAAAAGTATTTTCCATTGGAGCACTTATTATTATTAACTCTTTCACAGTGTGATAAAACGAAGAAGAATTGAAGACGAACAATTTCGAAAATAACGATACTTTTTCCGGCTAAAATTCTTGCTGTTCTGACACCACATCCAAGCAATACATCCTCGTACAGATACAAAGATATTTTCAATAAAGTTTAATAATCTAATTTTAATATGTTCGTAATAAATTTTAATAATTTCATTTTTACGATAGTGTTCTTTTTTCCCATCTTTTATGGATGAAATACAAAGAACAATTCTCACATTATTAATATCCATGAAACTAGTATAAAGAAGAATTTTCATATTATGTCAGTTAAGTACAAAGGATTAAAAGAACGTACCTTGACTTATGAGCTGGAACTAATTCAAAAAATGAATTTCGGGTTTGCAGTGAAAAATAAATCCGTTTCTTACTCGATGTTTTCTCCCAAACGTACGTAATACATGATCTCACAAAGAAAAGGAACTTTCATAAACAACCAGGCCTTGCGACCAGCAAATCACAGCGTCCAACAAGGTCCAGTGGCTGAAGAAAATATGAGCGTGACGATGCTCACGTATGATTAATTGGCCGTTTAAGTACGTACACGATGGCTGGGACAAACGTCAGCCCGCATTTCGGCCAGCGGAGAATCCAAATGGCTATGGCACACGTGATTAATCTAATTGATGTGGCATCTCTTGTCCCGCACGCCGGCATACGCGAAACACGCGTGCGCAGCTGCACTCGACATTCGTGCATGAGTTGTCGCCGCACTGTCTTCATTAATTAGTGTTTTGCCACGGTCTAATGTGCCGAACAGACGGGCGTTCGATGGCCGTTTTCGATATTCTGATCGGTGTCTCCGACACGCGTTCATTGCTGACCATTGCTAACTATGTGGGTGACCACCATTTCGCTCGACGTAGCTTTTGAATCTTGTCACAGTTCGATGGGATGATAGAGATATAGTAAAAGCTGATAATGTTTGTATCTTTAGCTTGTTGTAATTGAAACTTTGAATAAATTAAAATGTGTTATTTTGTGGAATATAAAATCTATTCGTATTTACAGTGATAAATCAACTGCGGTTTGTGTAAATTTATATGTTTATGAACACAGGTAAATAGATCTTAAGATTGGGATCTGTTTTAGCTATTAAAAATTATAACGAACATTATTGCATATCCTCTGTATTCTGTGTGTTATTGCATCCCCTGAATGAAAATCCGCAGTCTAGTGACGAATAATGTACAACGCTAATTTTATAACAAAAAAAAAAAAAGAAGAAAAAAGAAATGTACACAAATCGAAACATTCGGTTCAGATTCTTAGAAATTCGATAGATATCCGAAACCTTATGAAAATCGAAGAAACCAGGCTCGATACATTCAGAACACGTTACATCAGAAATTAAGAGGCATAATGTCCCATTCACAAGTTCACGAACAGCGTGTTACCCCCATAGAGTCTTTTTTCCTTGGAACCGTAGGCGAACTGACAGTTTTCCTTCCGAGATAGAGGTTAATAAACAGCGTAATAGTGGTCGAAGAGGATACTGCTAAAGAAAGAAAAACAAAAACGTATTCGACGTAGCGTAAAAATCCGCTATGGTAACGGCTAGTGGATGCACGAGGATAAAAAGGTCGCGGTTAATTTCAAGTCCGCTCGCTAACGAGCAATTTTTGCGCAGTCAAACGTCACCCCCTCGTTCTCTCTTCCTTTCTGCGATTCTCGCACGAAATTTGCTCTTTCTCTTTCCCTCTGTCGAGAAAGAGAGGCGCGTTTCGCAATGAAGAGGTAAAATCAAGCGACTGTCAGACGCCGTCTGGATTTTCGTCAGGAATAAGTCAATTAACAGTAATATTCCCCTAATAATCCCCTAAGACGGGGATCCGTTTCGTAAAGCTTGCTCCTCTCCACAGCCCTCCTTGAGAAGTTTCAAGTGTTCCGAGATAATATTAATTAGAGCTCCCCTATAAATGAGATGGGAGGGTGTAGCAATTTGTTCATTAATTGCTTTCCTTATTTTTGATTGGGTGTGTCGAAGAGCTGGATTCGTTTCTTTTGTCGCAGTGTACTGGGATAGAAAAGTCGTAAAACAGTAGACGTACACAATGATGTTTCTGGGTGATTTTCGAGGAAATTTTACACGCGGATAGTTCCATTTGTGTAATCCAGCATTTTTCCATATGTTCGTAACAAAACATTGCTTCTAGTTTTTAAAAATGTTCTTTATATTGTTAATATATAGATGGGGAATAAACTGTTACATTTTATTCATTAGAGGTTCACCTTGTAATTATAATTAATCAATTCTGATCGATTGATCGAAGCGTTAGAAATATTATCGTTTTGACATTTTTCTAAGGTTTACATTTTCGAAGCAATGGTTTTCGAGGAAATGTAGGCGTCGCGCGAGAAGTTTTGGAGAAGATTAAACTCTCAAATATTGAAAGACCGAGTTCTCCAAAGCCTCGATTATATTTTCGTTGGAGAAAATTTGAATGTCGAGAACTACGAGCGACGAGATCAAAAAGTCTACAATAGTAGCGTAGCTAGAAAGTCGAACAAGTCTTCTGTGGGCTCGTTCCCAAAACGCGTCTCGTTTATTTGAACTCGTTCCACCGACGCGAAACGTTGACCCTTCTAAGCCAGCTCTTTGGTGTCGAGAACAACCGGAAGTCGCGTGAGGCGAGATTCGGTGAATAAGATGACTGCCTGATGACTTTTCTTTGTCGAACAGTTCTGTTGCACCGTGAGAGAACAGAATGAAATGTAAACGTCACCCCGGTGTCTCACGGCTATATTAAAGTACTGTTTTCATTCCAACAAACGTGTAAAATGTAAAGTATGAAAAGTAGAAAAAAATCGAGCCTAATTAGCGAAACGTGCACGTTCTTCAAAAATATCTTTACAAATTTTAAACTAACGTTATTTTAAACATTGAAGAACGATATTTTTTAAGCAAAATTTGTGACTGTTAACAGTTTTATCCGACGGTACGTGCTCCAAAGATCATAGCATTCCATTCCACGCGAGATAAACGCCCATGAATAACATTTTTGTCTCCTGAACGGACCGTTTCATGAAAATCCGGCTTCCGTTATCTCGCCGTCGTTATCATAGACGGTAGTTTGCGGGTTACACGATAAAGGGTAACCTGCTCCGATGTCTAACTAAATATTATGAGAGTAGGGCGCAACTCCGACAAGGCAATGATAATAGTATCCACAGCTTCGCATGGAACCACGAAGATATCTGGCGATTCCACCGTTCCAAGTTTAAACTCTTTTCTCTTAAACGCTTTAAACTCTTTTCGAGATTCGATCTAGGTCATTTACATTTCCATTTACTTTTCCATTTACTTTTCATGATCGTGTCATCTTTCTTTCCTTTTTTAATTCATAATGTAAGATCACAACATTCATAAATTCTTTTCATAAATATAAGATAACGAGGTATAATATATTTAAATCTTTCTTAATGAACATATATTTTTTATTACATATAATGCAATCCTTTCGACGCGAACAAATTGCTTTTCTTTCAAACATCTTTCAATTATATTCTCTCTTAGAGTTTATTACCTTTTCTCTGTTACAAATGACTCTTCCACTTTCCAATTGAATTCTTCTTCTGACGATGCGACAGGCAATGAATTCTCATTTTCTGTTCGATCCTTCTTGCAATCAGACATCGTTTGAAACCCGGTAGCCAACGTCCTAGTCGACATTAGTTTATAACGTCGCAATTGTGAGTTGCGATCGGTCAAGATGAATATCTACAGAAACGCAATTCCAGCTTCGCCAAGACAATGGGCCCCGCGATGACGTTGATGCATAGAGCGGGATAATCATCGACGAATAGCAGGTATTCCGTGTATTCCGGGAACCGAAGGTATTCGAGGTTCGGAGTAGGCCAATAGAATAGGGACACGCGTATAGAGAGCGAGCGAATAATTAGATTCGCGCGTTTACGGTTCAACACACCGTTAGATGCGATAAAATAGTAAATAGTAAATAGTTGCAAAAATTGTATTTTGTTCAATTGCATGTAACAACACTATTGGTTAACATAGTAGTGCTAACATAGTTAACATATATTTTATTTATTTTTATTATTTTATTTATTATCACTTAGTCCGTGCCTTTCGGCTTTGGCCGAGCTTTTCGGTTTTACATCTCGTTTGACATATATCAATCTTTGGCGTTAGTTAACATATATATAGAGTTAATCAACGTTGTTTGCGAATGGCTCAAATACGAGTATCTACTAAATGTTACGATAGAAATAGATCAATGTATTTCCCTCTTCCATTTTTATCTGCGACATATATTAACTTTTAATAAGTAGAGCAATCAGACACTAAACGTATCTTCCGATACGAAGTATCTCCGTAATAATTTTACTTTCTCCTACCAATCTCAGAAATTCATCGACATGCACAAATCGTCGATCTTTCAAAATTTCCATTTCTCACGATCGATGTTCCATCTTCGACCCATCGTCTACTTTCGAAGCGTGTTGCGCCCGGTTATCTCGATCGTGGCTCGCCACGATACATATATGTATACGCAAACTCTTGGTCCTAGGAGCCATTTAATGAAATATGTACCTCGTGCGGAGATTGCCATTTATCACGATCATCCCGGTACCATCCGGGCGCGCGACTACTTTATTCTCACGCGGTGAGAAATCGCGTTTGCCCCGATGGACTTGTTCGATTACCCTCGCATCGGAAATTTATTCAATATGGAAGAAAGGACGCATATGTATATGGAGGCCTCTCGTTCCGAAACGGTGCGCCTCTGTATCTCCATGCTCGCATCGTTTTCCGTGAACCCGAACGTGTTACTTGGCGCGCCGATGGTGCATGACAGCCTTTCCGCGGCACTTTCTACGCGTTTATTAAACCGACTACGGTGAAAGGAGTTGCGCGCGACCGCCAGAGAGCCGCGAAAGCCTTTTCAAACGCTCTCTTGCCTGGAAAGGTCGTCGTCGACGTCGACGTCGACGACTAACGACCACCGACGACCGATTCAAATACCGTGGGGCACCGGTTGCGTTTCGTTTAATTAATCTTAATTAATCGCGCCAAAAAAGAAAACTCGCCCTCTCTATTTACCTGTCAACCGTAATTATCGAGCGGGCTGGTTCGACTTTCTACGTAGAAAATGTAGTTGATAGCCTGTTACTCGCTCTGTGACGGCTTTACTTACGTATCGGTGATAAAGTATGTCTATGGATGGCTGGTTCGACAGCGGTGAATTTCGATGGGAATTTCGATGGGAGTTCCGACAGGTAAAGATTACTCGAATGTATTATATGAAATAGAAGGATGAATTTCTATAGATTTGAGATAGCAGTCCCTGGATTATCTTAAAGTTTGAGGGGTGAAGTTTCAGGGGCGAATCTTAAGGGGATCGTGAAATGTATTCTGAAGGGTCGTGGTCATTTTTAACTAGAATCGTCTATATAGAAATTTCTGCTTATCAAATATCATTAATTTCTGTTATTTCCTCCATGCCAACTTATGTATTTCAACGTTTATGCTTTGGTACAAGTCAAGACTCGCTTACGTAATTTTAATGATGAATGTACGTTTACTGTTTTTCATCGTGTAGAAGCTGCTTATACTCCTTGCGAAGATGGAGAAATACTATATTAAAATTATAGTCGGAAAAACCCATTTTAATATGTTTACTTTATTCTGCTAAACCTGCCTTTCTATACAATGATAGTAGCGCAATGGTTATACTACGATCGTAAACACAGTATTGGTACAAACGTAAAGAAGTCATTCGGCCATTATAAAAATGTGTGTCTCGAAAAATAAAAAACACTTCATGAAGATCGTATTGCACCTATTCTATACTCATTTTATCCACCACACTTGTATCCAAAACTCGTAAAGAAGTATCTCGTCGAAGCTAATAAAATCGAGCAGCGAAGCAAGACGCGATCGAAGCCAATCCATTTGAGGAGGGCATGACCGGTGATGGACGCGTAACGAGAACTCGGTGGAGAATCGCAAGCGGATTAAATTCATTACATGGTCCAATCTCTAGGCGGCCGCGAAGCCGATAATTACAATATTCACAGGGAGACGCGATCCAGCCCATGACTTATCGACCGCACGGTGTGTGCAGTGATGATTTCGCGTGGTACGATCGCGCGATTATGTTAGCGTTAATAACAAGTCGGCACCTCGAGCGTGGCTCGTCGCCCGCGGCGTCGTTCCTGAAAGGGTGCTCTCTCACCAGCCCGGTTTGAAAATCCCGAAGATTAGGTAGGCCATAATTTCCAGCCTGACCCGACGCCATGATATCCGCTTCGGGTTTTCGAACGCCTCCTTGATTCCGCGAAAATGTCGATATTCGGAACACCTCTGCTTTCGCCATTCTCTTCGCCTTCCTTTTACGAGCGCTTCGATGTCACGAACGCCTCGAAGCCTACGATTTTCGGTGTCGTTTTTAATAAATTATCGGCCGAAGGTTTTCGGTGCTCTTGGGTGAATGAAACATTGAAACGCTGCTGGATTTTTGGTTGCGGAAAAAGAAAGGAGTAAGATGCTAGGTATTTGTTAGAACAAAATTCAAGTCTTATTTCATTGAAATAATTCCTGTTATTCAAAGTACGAATGTATTTGAGTCGTAAATTAGTTGTTAGTGTTAGCAGAACTATTTAGTCAAAATTTCTGATATAATTATTAAATTTCACATATGTCGTTTATAGAATATAATCAAAATTGATATCTTTATGAACGAGTAACCCTCAGAAAAAATTCCGTTTGTCAAATTGGTTATTAATTTCTTAAAATCTGCATTCAGAATCATTAATTTATACATTTATTTCTTAATAAATTAATTAATTTCTACACTTCCTTTCCGTATAATCGCGACATAACTTGCAAACAGAAATCACCACATTTCCAGAGGAAAGCTGAAACTAAAAATACGAAATACTTGGCGAGTCGTAGACGAAGCGTTAAAATTTCCTCCGTCCATTTCAATTTCTCACAAACAAAAAATCCTGCTTACGCTCCATAGCCATCGCGGATTTCGCCCACTCCCTTAATCTCGGCAAAATTCCATCCACTCTTTGGAAGCGCATACCAAACAACGAGGAGCAGATTTTTCGCCTATTTTATTTCGTGCTGGCTCGTTACGTTAACGACTTTCGCAGGAATTCCGCGCGTCGCGTAACGCGATACGAATTTTTCAATCAGCGCGGGAACGACGCAGATCGAGCACACGAGCGCCGGTTAATTAGCAGAAACGCCGCCGTTGGATTTTCGCATGGCACACGCATTCCTCGGGCATAAAGCGCACAAGTAGGGTTAACGCGAGTTACGCTAATTAACCACCGCGAAACATCAAAGTCCTCTCGTTGTTCTCGTCGGTTCAAGGCGACGTTAATGGAAAAGTCAAACACTCGCGAAAAGAGGTGACACCTTTCACCTAGCGGGAAATCGGCGCTAAAGTGTTCCAACTGTTCCAGTGAGAGGATGTTCCGCGAACACTGCGAACCAGTTTCGCAGGGAAAGCAGGCGAAGTGCACAGACCGAGACGGGAGGTTGACGGAACGAGATTCGAGCTTCTAGTAGAGTGTCGAGGTCTTGTGTCTTCCATTGTTTTCCTAAAACTCTATTAAACTTCGGTGCTTAAGGGTTTCATTGAGTTAACGCGCAGCGATCGATTGGACGCTGACTTTTAGGTGCTGAGTATTGGTGATTTATGTAGTTTCTTCTTCTTCTTCAAGAATTTATTAAGTCCTTTGAAATTACTCCAAGTAGATGCAGATTTATCAATAATATCCACTCTGTTTATAATAATTTATAGATATTTATTCCTTTATGCACATTCAGTGGACATAATCCGTGAATGTGTGTAAGATACTCGAATCAACGTATTCATAATATTTAGAACATAAAATAAATTCTTATTTAGATCTCTTTTCATCAAACATCCACGGTTTGCTACTAGTATCAACTCCTAGAATTTAGTACCTTTGTTAAAGAAATTTCCCATAAATCAGTTCCCCGAACAAAGTTTCTCCAACTTCTCCAAAAATGGAGATGGTCACGTTTCGACCTAGGCGAACGATTTCCTCGGCAGGATATCATCGAAAAGAAAGTTTCGAAGTAGCAGGAGGCGACGTACGGGATGTTTTATTAAAAATCTTCGCTGGTTGAAATCGACGTTTTCGACAGGACGTTTTCGGGATGAGGCGCGAGGGCCAATCGTGGCCAGAACCAATCGAGCATATCTAGTTGGCTGGATCTTATATCTTGGCTCAGCCGCTGCTGCTGACGCTCCTTGTTCATCGAATACCATAAGGAAGAGGATGTGCCCACGATCCATTTATCACTGACCTGGCCAGGAGAAGCCGGCCGGAAGTACAAAGCCACGAACACCGGCCCGTCGGTGTTCTTGGTGTGTGCGGCCTTTGGATGACTTAATTACTATCTCCGAATTTCATGACGACCACTCACTCGTGCGGTAGAACGGAAGTTAGATGATTAATGGATGGTTTTAGCGTAATTGAAATTTACTCGTTGCATTGTATAACTTGATTCTACGCAAGAACCTTATCCTGCACTTCCAACTGTTCGTTTTCCCTCGAATCTTCAGTTTCGCATATAAATAGTCATACACAAGTATCACATTCGATGTAACGTGATGGCACGGTTTTATAATCGTGTACGGTACGATTTAATTATCAAATTTAAGATAAAAAGACAAACGATGATTTTAATCTTCCTCGATGTGACATCTACATGTAGTAGAACACTGTGATATGATACATTCTTGCCGCCCAACAAAATATTTCATATTTTCCTTCAAAATACCAAATATCAAGTATCTTCTAACTGGAGTTCTGAATCATCAAAAATATCTCATTGCAGGTTATATGATTCGTATAACGGAACACATAGAAACTTTCAGCTAGAAAAATATTTAGATTACAAAGTATCATCTCTTTACTAGGATTTTACACCAGCAAAAATCTCTTCATCTGTATTCAACCAGCATAACTAACTAAGTCAAAACTAAATCATGCATATAGTTTCTAAACGATGGTATCTCGCAGCTCCGAGAGCGGAGAGAGGAATTTATAGATCGTGGGCAAATTTAGCATCTTCGCGTTCTCTGCTAATCTAGTAACGAACCGTTTATTTCTCCATCGGAACCGGGAGCCGCGGATTTTCGCCGTCGGACCAACGATGACACGAAACACGTTGCCAGCCACGCCGAACCGGGGCAATGCGCATCGATAATGTCGATTATTTTCCTGGAAGGCAAGCAGTAAATCTAGGCCCGGACGCGTCCCTTCCCGCTGAAATTCACCGGTTCCCCGTTCGATGTTCACCTCGATCGCCGCCGGACTAGAAATTTATTTTCACGAGTTCCTTGAAGCGCGGTTCGCTTCCGGTCCAGGCGGAACCGTTGTTCGATTTATTGCAAAACTTCCTCTTATTATTTTCCGTTCTTTTCTCGCCGCGCCGTTTTCGCTCGTCGAGACACCGTGCAAACCGCGAGATAAGGCGAGAAACCGTCCGCCGCACGACTTCACGCTCAATTGCGATCAGTAGTTATGGCTCGTTATCGAGCTTATAACACTGTCTGCGCTATCGAAAAGTATAAATGTGTATGTAGCTTCAAACGGATCGTAGATCGGAAGAGTTGATGATAGAAGAATCGAGTTTTGGAATTAGTTATTCGACCGTTCGGTGAAACGGTATTCGTAGATGATACGAGGTGATTATTTTGAGGAACAATGTACGAATGGTAAGTTCTCTAGTTTATTGATAATGCGTATTGCAGGTTGGAAAAGCAGACGATCGAGCGAAAGATCGAGATCACATTGAGAATTTCTGGATAATTTGTTGATTGAACCAATAATTTCATGATTCGGGGAAACAGTAGTTGTGGATGATGTAAGTTTATTTTGAGTTGATCGCTTGGTACGATTGTGTAGGAACAGTGAGAGAAATTGTAGGATTCTAATTTGTTGATAATGCGAAGTGTAAATTGCGAGAGTCGTCGATAGAAGAATTGAGGTTTGATTGTGTTGAAAATACGAGAAACTTTTGGAATTAATCAGTAAAACGATAAGCGTGGACGATATAGGCTGATTATTTTGAGTTAGTTACTTGGTGCTTAACGGCTTTAAATATTAAGCCATTTCTTAATAATTGCTTGTGAATCTATTTTCATTCACGAAGCTGACGAGAAGCAGCGTGTGTGTCGAGAGGATGTACGCGTAACAAGCGATCCAAACGAAAGTGATCGCGATGAAGCGGTAAAAGAGAAATAGTTAACTGAGTTAACTTAACTGTAACTCATTACTGGTTATCGATGTACCACGAAGTCGATAGGAAGCAAAGTCTCACATCGATGCTGTTCACGTTGCTTTCGCGGATGTCACACCTCAGTACGAATCGTTGGAGGCATGCAGAATTCTATATTTGTCCGTGAAACTATTTATATCATGGCGCTTGACGTAATCCATGATACGTATTCATAGCCACGAAAAAAGAGCTACGAGCCCAATTAACGTTTGTGATCACATTGCACTGGATGATCGCGTCATTCTTTTAAATAGTCGCTCGCTCTTTCATTCAAACACTTCCATTCAGCGATAAAACATTACGACAGAAAGTTTCGTTGCAATTTCTAGTGCTATTGCCACAATTTCGTCCTTCTTGTGTACGTTATGGGAAATATTTTGATGGTTAATAAAGTTATTCCGATAACAAATTAAACTCTGAATATTAAATAAGAGGTAGCCTGTTTTTAATTGGGTCATAAAATGCTTCCCAGTTTGTACCTGAAGTATTGTTATAGCATTTAATGTCACTAATAATTCCAAGGATATTAAATCTTTGCAGTACGAGAACTATTCTTTGATAAAGAAAAACCGTATGTTATGCATGAATTTTTATTTATACATATACTAGCCTTCTTCTTTTTTCTATTTTATATCCATGAATTATATTCTAATCTTTGATAGTTCTTGTTATAAACTCGTTTTATGCACACGTAATTTCGTAAGACATTTTGTGTATTTTATTATTTAAGGTCCTAGATGTTATCCTGAGAAAGCAAACTTGCTAATTGTAACTCGCGTACCTATAGTTAAGCTTTCAGAAGTTTTCCTTAAGAAAATAAAGAATGAGAAAGTAGAAATGAAACAAAGAAAGAAAGAGAATGAGTTTCTAGTAAAATTATAAATCCAAATCCATGTTCATGACTGTTAATTCAACAATAACCATTCGCATCTTATATTATATCGTTGGATCAGCCAAAGTGTCGCTATCGAATTTGTCTATGAAAATCGTCGAATCTGAACATGGAGAGCTCCAAATGGGTAGCATAGATCGAATATTTACCAGGAGCCAGTTGACGTAGCAGGTGGTAATACGCCGGACAATAATTTGCACGGGCGATTTAATCGGCGTGCGGTGTGAGGGCGGGGCCGAAGTTCGCTGATTAAAATATAAATCGCGGTGGCCACCAGATCAGATTAAACTGGCTGACAGCGTTGCTCAGTTTGCTCGAATCGACGATGATTTAGAACCGGGCAACGATGCGGTATGATTTAGAGGCGTATAGGTATGATCGGAGGTAAAACGCACGGGAAAAATCTACCCCTTGGGATATTTATCTTCGCGTTATATGTGCACGCTGATAGGGAAACCGTGATCGACATCTGATTCATAACTTTAGAAAATAATTGGAAAGCCGTGTTATACGGGTTGATTTCAAAATGATATCCGAAAATTCAACAATGTCATGCAGAATTTGCGATCGATGGAAGCGTGCGGATTTAAAATTTAGATTTGTGGACTTTGCTGCTTTATTTGAAATTTTAATTCGGCGATGATTTCTCTGTGTACAGGTAAAGTAACGAAGGTTACTTAAAATGCTTTTTCAATTATATTTAATTATCATTAAATTGTATTTAACGTTTCTTGTAATTAGCAATTTTTATCTATAATAAAATACGACCTATTCTACTTACCCTTATGGATGCAAGATATAATTTTCTTATTAAACCATGAATTATGTCCTTGTATTAATATCAGAAATCATTATACTTGCAAGAGAATGAAGTTTACGAGCCTGTTCATTAAATCTTGTTCCCATTTCGACTTTCGGTGACGTAGTTTTAAACCTTCAAACATTACCATTTTAGGAACATCCTGTACGTATCTGTCTCCGCGATAAAAGCAGCGGCCAAAGACAACCTTCGCATTCAATTTCACGCAACAAATAGCAAGATCGAGTATTAAGATGCGAAGCTTCTGTCCGCTTTCGTCCTTAAAAGGCGGCGCAATTTCACTGTTGGCATGAAAACGAATCGCAAAGGTAGTCGCTTTCCCGAATGCCGATTCCGAGTCGATTCTACTAATAGTCATCGAAATAATCATCCTGGACGTTGCCATCAATTGAGTGTCCTTTACTGAACAGCTGGCTGTCCCGTATTTTTACGATTTTATTGAATCTGTGTCGGACCACCGCAACGACGACTCGGTTGCGCCCTTCTCTTCCTATTCACTGATCGTCCTCCGATGGAACACGAGCCAAGTCGGCCTCATTAGTCGACGAATTATGTTTTCCGATTGCCACGAATCGATATCGGCGACCTCCGGCCACGTTCACCGTGCCAGCCGCGCACAAGGTGAACGCTAACTATTTATCTCGGTATGCGGTAATTACAATCAATTAAACGTCGAATCGTCAACCAGCTATACGTCGATCGACCCAACTTTTCGACGTGCCCAGACTTCGTTCAAAAGTTCCTCGTGTTCTCCGCGGGAGAAACTGCCCCGCCGCGTCACCGATCGGACGGGGTCCCGATTAGTGAAACTTTCGAGAAATTCACGTGCCAGCTACTTTGATAATTTTGGACTAGGATTTCATAAGTTCTTTTAACGTCTCGCTTGTTTTGGAAGAAAGTAGGCGTGGATATGATGAGCTATAGTTTAGAAAATGGAAAGTCGAAACCAATCATAATTTTGGGAAGGTTTTTAATCTTTGCGAAGGATTTAACAAAATGAAGGCAAATATTTATCTAGTTTGGGATAGGTTTGGCAAAGATGAAGGTATGGATGTATAATAGTATGTAATATCGTATGATTTTTGAAAAACTAAGCGAATTATGATTTTCAGAAGCTTTCCGTTCATTTTGGTAAAGTGAAAGTGAGGGTATGATGGATTATTTGGTTGTTCTATGATTTTGCAAGATTTATGGGCTATATAATCATTCCAGCGATCCGTCGTTCTATAAGAAACAGTGGTGTATATGGTAGATGATACGATNTTTCGCGGCGAAAAATGGAAAGTCGAAAATCAGAATGTGGAAGATGATGGGCCATATGAATCGTTCTACATATAATTTAATAAGGCTTCGTAAACATTGAATAATCGGAATGAGCCATAGTTTCCTCAAACTTCCGTCTATGTATCTTTCGGTTTTAGATTAAACGATTAAATACAAGTCAATAGGACGACGGTAAAGCCAAAGCAACCTAATTGAAGCTCACTTCTCAGTTCGGTATGCGTGGACGTAGAACAAGCTGGATATAAATGTACGCCTATGAATTAAGCAAATACACGAGATAAAGTAAATATCTCTTTCACAACATCAAACTGTCGGTGAAAGTTCCACCGAAACGTTTCCACGTTCCAACGACTTGCACGCGTAAATTAACGTCGACGGCTTAAGAAACCACGCCGGCACATTTCAACTATTCCTTAACCGCGTAACGCGTGTATCTCTAACAGATATAATTTATATCCCTCGATGGTATTTCGGTCTCAGAGGCTACGTGAAAATATAGCCGCGCTTGCTTACGTATTTCTCTCGTAATAGACTTCACGTCGGCCGAATATTTTATTCCCTGGTGAAAAAAAAGAGAAAGAAGCTGTAGAGACAACTTACTCTCTTTCTCTCACGAAAAATTTACCGCCGCGGGTTTCCCTCTTGTAAATCGGCATTTTGCTGCACGTGTCTAGATTTCGATGCACGCGGGAATTTTGCAACGCGAAGAATACCTTTCAAAGGAATTCCTTGGCGTACCTACGTGCCCGCCATCTTTCCCACCGAGGAAATCGTATGATAGAAGAGCATAATCGCGCACGAGCGGATTCGCGAAAATCGTGGACTAAAAAAATATGCTTTGTCGGAGGGATGATAAAAATTTGACCCGTGAGTTGACGAAGAGGTACAGTTTGGAGAATAGATATAGAGGAAGCGTAACATCGATGAAGAGCTGAAATTCGTGTATATATCGTGTATATACATATATATTTAAGTAAAATAGGTAAAGAGAAAAATTGGTTGGTACGTTTGCCCAAATTGCTTTATGGATCTTATTATATTCTATACATGTTTTGGTTAACTCTATCGCATCTTTTGAGTTATTTTCGACACAATTGTACGATTTACTTCTTTATCGTTAAATGATGTCATAGATTTGAGAAAAATGTTTATTGTTTCAATTTTGTATCTGACGATCTCCCAGAGATATTAAAAGTCTTTTAATTTGTTGAAATTTTCCTAAAATTTTGCGAACCGGTGCAAATAGGGGTATACCAACTGAGCATGCAAATTGAGATATTTTAATCATACAACTTTGCCCGAACAATTAATTTGTCGAGATGTGCTGAATTAATTAGCCACGTACCACTCTATCAATATCGTGTCATCGAATGCTTTGGCATATGCATAAAACAAAACCTACAGCGTGCATCATTCATGATTTTGGTAGAACAATGGTTATCAACTTGTATCCAATTTTATCTTAAATAACAAATGATCGATCTTCCGACCAAATTTCTTTATTACCTTTCCGAGAAGTTGTCGGAAAACTTATCAAAATACGTTATTCGAAGTGAAACAGGCTGACAGTTAGCGAAAGTCAGCCAAATCCGAATCGCTGATAGCTGGGAACATTTATAACGCGGCACGGCTGTAGAGGCAGAAAACACGGATTTTCCCATCGATCGATCTCTTTCGGAAATATCTGGCGGCAGCGTTGTACCCATAAACCTAGATTCACCAGGGGAAGTTTTGCTGCGACAGGAGTTCCCTGAATAGAATGTCTTCACGTGGTCGCGCGTAGAAAGCAAGAACTTAGCGGATCAGGACTGAGAATTCAGGTAGCAAACCAGTCCAGCTAGAATCAAGGAAGAAGTAGCCACGAAATGCAAGTGCCTGAATAAAATGGTCAATCGGTGGAAAGAATGGACCGTAGACACATGTAGATAAAATTTGAGCTATGGTAAATGTGGATAAAAGGGTCAAATGTGAAATCAATGGACAGTTCCTTCGTTGTGAATGGCGAATGGTACGTTGAATTCTTTTCAGTTTGATAAGAGAATTTACTGTGTTTATGAATCATTGTTAATTCTGAGAATTAGCAAGATTTTAGAAATTTTGGAATTTTGAATTGGTGTTTTTCATTGTTAGTAAAGCGACGATGCACATAAAAAGAATTGGAAATTCAATATTCTGAAACTCGAAGGTTCAAACAATTCGTAATTCGAAAATTAAGAATTTAAACATTTGAAAATCTGAGTAAACATCTCAATATTTGGAAATATATTTAAATGTTTGGAAATATTTAAGTTCCTGAAAATTTGCATATTTGAATATTAGAAAGTTTGGATGTTTAAAAGTTCGAATATTTGAAAATTTGGAAATTTAAAAATTTACCCATTAATTTTTCAATGATAAAATTATTTCACTCTCGCTATAACTCTATAGTAATATAAATAATAATATTGTATCAATAATACTACATAATATATATAGTACTATTAATACTAAATAACACTATATCACAACATAACATTCTACAATACAAAAGCACAGTTAAACAAGAAACGAAACTATACCGCGAAGATATAGGAGAAAAGCGAGTTCTCGAGGAAAAAGGCAAACAGTCTGCGTCAGGAAAAACATGGAAAAATTCGTGGAACAAGAAAGAGCACTATCGTTAAGGTTACGTTCAGGTTGACAATGCAGAGGCAGATCAATTCACATATATAGTCACGCGTGTCTCTGACAGCGAGCAAGAACGGAAACGTAAGTAAGTAGTCGTTGAATGACGACAAGGTATAGAGGAAAGGGTTACCGGGGTTTCTCGAGAAGTTCACTGCTCCCATAAACACTTCAGTGCACATAATCGCTGCATTCGCTGATACCACTATCCTTTGCAAGTTGATCGCGTAGCCTGCGATGGCAACCTGCAACGTCGTCGCAATTGTTTGCACACATTTCGAGTTGCATTTGGAATTTCGTCAACGAAGGAAGGATGAATGATGGATGAAGATCGTGCGTAGGAAAGACGACGTTGACGTCGTCGTTACGGAATCTGATTTTACAACGAGTTTGTCTGCAAATCGTTACACGCATTTCGTGTGTATTTACCGTGTATCTACGATATCATTGAAGCAACGTTAACGAAAAGAGGATTTCAGTTCTAGTTAATTACGTTAATTCCGGTCTAGAAGCCTACAGAGTGCGTTGTAAACGTATATTACTAGCGAGAATTGCCTTCAAATGGGAGTACATTATTGATTTATATAATCTATGATGGAATTCGTAGGTCTTTAAACAGAAAATATTCTGTATTACACTCTCCTGCTTGAGGAAAAAAATTAATTGGAAGAAATCATTTGATCACTTTATATATCATTCTATTTTTATCCTTTTGAATATCCTTTTGAAAATACTAATTGCTTTCTTTTATAAATCAATTGGATAAGTGATTGTACTATAAACAAACAATAATGCGAATTATCGTAGAAAATAAGGCGAAGGAAATTAACTGTAAGTCCAGAAACAACTTTTTATAATATACATTCTAATAATGAACACGAAAACCAACGTTATAATCTCACATCTGCTAATTCTTTTGCCATTTCCATTTCGTTTACAGTGTAAATCAGACACCAGTGAATCATGTTAACCGTGCTATCGTAGACCGATCCACGCGTGTACAGTATGTGCATTATGTCACCCCATGACAACCAGAGACTGGTCACACACGGGTTAATTCCCACAAATAAATTTCAACGATTTCTCATCCGCTCCAGGCAAAATCTATTTCAAGCTCCCTAACCACACCACAAACCTATCTTCCCAATTACCAAAGAAGTTCCATACAATGCTCAAAATAGTCACACCAGCGTCTCACCATTCCATCAATCTTCCATCCGTAAACCACCCTCTTCGCACAGACTTCGCTGTCCCTAACTCTTCTTGCGTCTTCCATCCATAGCTTTTTATTCTCATTCCTCGTATACCGTTCGAAGAAACATTAAAACATGCTCACGATCTGCCGCCGGCTCAACCAGATGCTGATTCGCGCGCGTAACTCGTACGCATAAAAGAGCGAACGCGCGTAACTGTACGTACACGCGAACAATACACACACGCAGTCGCATGGATAAGCGCGTACACACGGCTAGTATTGCACAGGCGGCCACTATGAATCACTGGATGCACTTAGCCGGCGGTGGATAAGCCTCGGCATATTGTTGCAACAAGTGCATCGCGGTGCCGCCTTGCAGTCTCGCCGGTGCAGACAGCGCGGCGCGCTCTCGCACGGCCGTGCCCCCGATCGTGTGTTACGCAACGCGGAATTACGTCGAGAGAGCTTGCCCTTTGGCAACCAAGCCAGAGAGATCGCCGTTCCCTGTCGACGGCTGGGATCACCGGTTCCACAGATATTTCGCGAGATGAATCACGACGTTGCGAACGGGATGCGTTGCACGAGAGAATAACGTTGCACGACGCTGGAAACGCAATAGTAATTAGCGGAGAGACGTTGACAGGGTGAATTCGAAAAGTTTCATTTGAGTCTTCGGAGGTAGAATACGTTTCGATGTGGATTGAGCGAATTTTGAGAGAGGAATGGAGGATTTTATGCTTTTGGGAAACGGGATCTTTATTTGCGCGGAAAACGACCGTAGAATGTTCCTAATGGAAGTATTTAATTGTGGAAGTATGAGATTTAGATCGTTTTTTGTTTGGGAGGAGGTAATATGGTTATTTTTGTAGAAACATAGGTGTTTTTGATAGATAGGTGTTACGATTATAGTTGGTTTCATGTATTTGACTAATTGGAAGTTTTCTTTGAGGTTGTTTGGATATAAAGTTCTTAGGGTAGTATTTTATTAAGGGAAAATATTTAATTGTTAGAGTCGAGATTCGAATGTCTTGGATTTAGGCAGAGGAAAGTTATTTTTGTGGAAAAATGTGTGAAAAGTTAGCAGATCTGTTTTAAACAGGTGTTATAACTAGAATTGGTCAGTTGTGTAGTTTTTGGAAGTGAGAATTTTTCTTTCTGAATGTGAAGAAGTAAAATGGTAAAATTGATCCTAGAATGTTTTTCATGAAAATAGAATGTAAGCTTGATCTCTCGATTTCTTATTTTAGCAATTTTATCAAAAGGTAGAATTTATTTCCACGCGAAAAATGTACGAAGAGAATTAACAGATGGGTTTTCAGATGTCACGAAAAGAAAAGAACTAATCCACTTCATTTTTAGAGAAATGGAATTTTTTTCTGCAAACTGAAAATCTGGAAATATTTATGGAAGCAGAATTTTAAGGATATTCATAAAATATTTTTAATTCAGATAGCGATGTTTCATCTTTAATCTCGCAGGTACTTTATTGATTTCCCCGGATAATAAATATATATCTTTGTAGAGAAATGTATAACGGAAATTAAAGGACAATTATTATTTGTATCCTTAAGAAATTGGAGTTTTCCTCTGTGGAAATATAAAAACGTTTTTAGAAAATGTTTTTAATGGAAACAGTATAGAAGTTTGATCTTCCCATTCTTTATTTCATTCCAATTTCCTCGGAAAATAGATTTATTTCTGTAGAAAGGAAAATATATGAGAGAAGTTAGAAGATGCTAAAAGTAGGATTACAGTGAAATTTGTTTTCTTATCTCCTGTAAATTTGCGTCGGCAACGTGACAAGGGAGCACTAAGTAAACAGGACTCGTGACCATTGGTTCCATCGACTCACCAGTGTCGCCAGCGAAGAGTGAAAACGAATTTTATCATCGCCATTACATCATTCACAGCGACACGACCATCGAGTTACCGGTCCCTTATGGTGGGACGATGAATTTCCGTGGAGCACTTACAGCCGCTTTTAGCGCATCGCCGTCGACGTTTACCCTCCACGTAGGACTTTATCCTACGTTTTAGCCCCGGACACGTTTCTGACCATTTGCCTTCATTCGTTTTCTGTCATTCGTACGAATTTCTCTCTTTGTCCATCGAATCGCCACGAATCCAACGGTCGACGAAGATACACAAATGGACTCGAAGAGGCATTATATTTCTTGAATTTTTGTTGAAGTTAAGTACTTTCTGTTTTTCACGCGGAGAAGACAGAACATAGTCTTCCTGTCTCTATCAATGGCCATCGGCGAAATTGTCCGCGAAAATGAGTATCAGCGATATATAATGCGTATCACAGTATAAAAATAACCATTCGACTAACTAAAATAAAATTTCATCTAATTTTTTTTGAGAATCAAATAAACGATTCATCGAACTGTCCCAAATTTTTGAACCCTTTTTTATCTTCATCAGCGCCTCAATTACGTAAATTTGCTGTCAACATCACGATTTTATAACTACCATCGAGATATTCTCGTAGATCACCGCGATCGATAGGACCGGTCTCTCCGCTTACGAAACGTTCATGAAAACGTGAGGCACGTGCTCACCGTTTTGCTTGGATTAACGACAGTAGCTCGATTTCTTTCACTGTTCGTACAATCAAGATTTATCATTCTTTCTCTGCCCATGCGCTGTTATGTGGCAATTTGGACGAATACACGCTACATGCTCGAAAGACGCCGTCTTTCCCCTTCTCTTCCTTCGCTTTTTTTCTTCTCCCTTTTTGTTCGATTAATTTAAATCCACTCGAAAAACCGCACGATCATGCTACTCTTTTTGACGCAAGTTTCGCTTGATCATTTTTTTGCCGTTCCGCCGATTATTTCTCCACACTTTGTGTCCTCTTTAATTTGTGGAACGACGGTCAATATTTTCTTTCCCGGCTGTCTTTAAAACCGTATCATGACAATCTGGCCGTCGCGAATCGCGCACCGAAAAAATATTGCTTCAATCACGTTCCATCGTTCGAAGCATCGGCTTAAATCGGTACGACCGATCAAGCAGATTAGGCGGCCTGTTTTATTAATAGAAACCCGTCTTCGTGAGATAAGGTATTTTTATTAACTCTTTTAATATTTATCCAGCAAAACACAATGATTTTTATTTGAAGCTTTTTAGTTTATCTATGCAAAGAAATAATTAGCAGAATAAACTATGCCAGATCTTTTCGTTTGTTATTATTTTTATACGGCTACTGTGATTGATCGTCAAATTTGCAAACATTTAAGATTGCATCAACACTGCGATCGAACTAATCCCTCTATAATGTACTCAAAGAGACTTCAGTATGCTGTCGAAGATATTATAATACTACAAATTTTAATTTTTCGATGTTATTATACGTAATTACTAATATAATATTTACGTAATACATACGCGAAATAATTATGTGTACAGTAAGTATCGTATTATTATATATAATTATTAACTCTTCGCACGCGTGACGTGGCACACATGTGGCCATTCTACAAGCTATTAATTAACTAAACGTTAAATGTATTTGTTTTTGATATAACGAGATTCAAATCTTCCGCCACTTTATTACACTGAACGCGTCGACAATCCAAATAAACAATTACTCTCTACATCGCCCATTTTAATTTCTCCTCGTTTCATTATGAACGGGTTAATAACCTCAATCTCTAATTTCCGCGTTGAAAAATCCACGAGCCAGAGTAAAACCGCCGTCTCGTTCGAACAAAACGAGGCGGTCGGAAGCAGGAAGAAAGTGTCCACTTCCGGCGTGTCGCGGTGCCGTCTGAATTCGTGCGGTTGGTGCATTGTGCGAGATCGGGGCATCCGTCATTTATTGCGGCCAGGCCTTTCTGAAAGGCTCTCTCTCAGCTCTTTTAATGGCCCACAAAAGAGCCACCGTGGAACCTCTGGAGCCAGTCGTCGACGTCGTCGTCGTCGGCGGCTGGCTCGCAATACCTAAATGACGTCGTCCCAATTAAAAACCGTCGCCCTCTAACGTATACCTTTTTATCTGTTTCAGGTAAGTCCCCGTTCCTGTCGTTTTCCTCCGATTCCAAGCTTTAAAGTCGCGCCACTCTTAAAAGGAGGGTGAGGGAGAAGGTCTGGGGAACAAACGTCCCCCCGTGGCCGTTATCGTCGATTTTAAAGGAAGAGAACCGTGATGCCTCCCGGTGGAATTTCAACGCCTTCGTAGTGAGAGAGAGAACTTGCTTCGAGGAAGCTCGGACGAAGCGCGTGAGTGCGTTTTGCCGCGTGGAATTCCCGATGGAACTCGGTGTAGATTAATTGGCCATGATAATTATTTCGTTGGCGCTCGCGTTTCGGATAACAGATGTTGCCGGCAGTGGGAATAATTAATTATGATTGGCCATTAGATTGGTTGGCAAGTGTTTAACGAATAGAATCGCTCGGATCTCTTTTTTTTGTAGGATTGGAGTAATTTTGTTAATGAATTTTGAAACTTGATAAGTCACTAGCTACAAGTTTTGCTTTAACCGTGGCGCAAACTAGTTATAGATTAATATGCTTGTCGAACTTTCGAAGTAAAAAGTTACGAGGAATAAGAGTTTGAAGTACATATAAGTTTATCGCGTTTTGCACTACATAATATTAATTGAAATAAATATAAGAAAATTTCTTTTAGACTCAGAGTCTTTGGCAATGGGGCTGTTTGGTTCTATCCTAGATGCGAGGAAATACATAAACTTCTACAGATAAATTTTGCAAATTACAAAGTAGATGTGAAAATAATAAAATCGTAAATGCTTTCTACGACGATCTCTTTACACGTCGATTTGCTAATATACTATTAGCTGGTAAATTATCTTGCGAGGAGAACTTGGTGATAAAGATAACGTTGGTTCTGATTTATTAAACCGCCGAGGATAAATTCCTAAAGTTTCTCGTTCAGCGGTATCCGTTGATTCAATTACGACAGAACGTGGAAGATTCGTCTTGATTAAATTCATCCTCAGGTATTTAGCCTCGAGAAGTGAATTACAATGGAAATAGAAGGGAAGCTGCAGTTTGAGAAATTCGGTTTCCGGAGACGACACTAAGTTATTCATTTCTTCCGGGGTATCTGTATCGACATCTGGCAATGCCTGGAGAAAAATTACTATCGACCTCGCATACAGCTGCATAATTTCTATAGTCATGGCGTACAGAAAACCATCTCGGTCTCGCGAACACGGCTCCGTTCTTTCCTCTCTGCGGTGGAAGATG
This sequence comes from Bombus confusus, assembly GCA_014737475.1. Taxonomy (NCBI): domain Eukaryota; kingdom Metazoa; phylum Arthropoda; class Insecta; order Hymenoptera; family Apidae; genus Bombus; species Bombus confusus. Next base: position 929,943 of record JACXIV010000148.1, read on the forward strand.
CGAGGTAAGAGCTCGAATCGATCGAGCCAACGATGGCCTCGGTAGAGTTAATTAGTAACTATTATCTTGATACCAACGGTGCAATTAATTACTGATCCGGAGATCCCCTCGTGCCACCCCATTTCGGACCTTCCACGCGTCTTTTCTTCTTTTTTCGCTTCCATTCCACTCCCCGTTCGGTTCGTTCGCCGTGCCGTCTTATTCCCTTCGTTTAATTCGAATCGCTCCTCGACGCAAAGGTGAAACGTCGCTTCTCTGTCGGCCAGCGTATGCTTCCTTTTTTCTAAGAGGAAGATTACAGCTTCGAGGACCGACGATTGACCTTTCGCCGGCGTTTTGCCGACTTTTTGCCACTCCGAACCTCAAAGAGAAAATCGATAGAACTACGAAGAGACGCGCGATTGAACTAATTGCGTCTGAAGAGACTTCGTCGATGAGGGTTACCGTGTCGCTTCGAGCCCCGTTTCATTCAATTTCCGACACTTTTCGTCTCTTCGGGGGCACTTTCCCTTTATCACCTCGCCCTCCATACAGAGCGGAAAATCTCTTGGAAAACTTGTTATGACAGAATCCTACGAGGAGCTCGCTTCTCCACGATCGCCAAAGACGAAAATCCCAAATCTTTTACCAATCATTACCGAGGAGGAACGTTTCGATCTCCCGAATTCCTTCTTTTTGATCCTCGCTTAAAATTGCTTCAATCGAGAAGCAAGGTGTCGTATTTTTTTAGCGAATCATCGTCCAACGACCACATCTTATTTATCAATCGTTATCAAGAAATCTGAGAGGTCCAAGAACCACGCAATTTTCAAAGTCCCATCTTTACTTCCATTTACTTTCCATTCCAAAAAAGATTTTTATACTCTACGACAAATTGGCACCGAAAGACCAACTATCGAATCTCTATCATTTGTTATCAAAGAAGAACGTTTCCGTTCCGAAAGCTCCATCTTCTTCAATCTCTCTTATTAGCGACATATCCACCAAAAAAGATGCTACATTCTCGGCAATTCACGATCTAAAGACCCCTCATCCAAAGTAAGATGCTCGCAGTTTGCAAATCCTACTTTGCCAAAAAAGTCCAACCAGACTATCGTATAGGAAAACAGCGCGATCGTTTCGCGAGAAGCTGCATGGAAGGTTTCAACGAAATCCTGACGCGAATAACACCGCCGAAAGCCGATCTCCGCGTTTCCCCATAAAAATGTATAGGTATTTGCAGGCGCGCGTGCACACTTGCATATTGTGTAGCTGCACAAATAAGACCGCGAACACTCGCTAGCCGACTTCACGGACGAAAGAGGAGGCTGCAGCATTCATACGTGGCGGCGACGCGACGACGAAAACGACGCAGCCGGCGAATGCGAATACAATATTCAGCGCTGCCGGCGTTACTCTTTGTTGCTCGATTTTTCTGTCTCCTCCTGATGCTCTCTGCATCTCCCATCCTCCCCGCGAACGACCAGTCTCCTCTCTCGCTCTCTCTTCTCTCCGTTTCGACTCGCGCGCGGTCCAACGCGTTTCCTCTTCCTCCGGATTTCTGTTCGGTTTTTAAAGAGGTCCTTCTCTTTCCTCTTTCTATTGTGTTCTCCGGTCTTTCCTAGTTCTTTTTGCCTCCCCCCCCTTTCTTTGTCTTTCTTTCGTTTATTTTGGTCTCTTTTTTAACCCGGATTTCTGGCCTTCTTCTGGTATCTGTTACCCTCGTACCTCGAAGCTCTTTTGTCCCTTTGGCGCTCTGTTTTTCGTGCCGTTTACGTAGCGACTTTGGCTGGAGGTAATTCCATTCCTCTGCTTTAGATTTCGTTTTTGTGTTACTTTTAACGAGCCAGTTACGAATTTTCGGAAAGCAGTGTTTCGTGTATGGGAATTTCGTTCGGATAATTTACTACTCGATCAAATAAGCGAATGAACTTCTGGTCAGCGGATATTTGGACTACTCGTATGTTTTTGAACTATCATAAACACTTTTTTAATTAATATTTCTGCATATTCTTATAAACTTGTTAAACTTGTCTAAGAAAAATTCTTCCTACTCAGTTTATGGTAACAATTCTCCGACGGGATTTTCCTAAATCCTTCTGTAAAGTGATACAGGATACTAAAGTAGTTCTTTGATAACAAGGTTAATCATTTAATCCTTTCTCCTTTCCTTTCATTTTTGCCCAATCTAATCTCTTTTTCCTTGAAATTACGAAACTTCAATTCCAGCATTTACTTCTACATATGTGTGTATACCTCTAGCCTTTAATCCTTTAACTTCTCTTTGGGTCTATGTGATCTAAACCGAATATTTTACTATTCTTTGGATAGATAGCTTTGAAATATTTACACATATTTAAGTAATATATTTTCTACTACTAATATTTCTACTACTTTTCGTGAATAAAGTCGTGAATAAAGAAAATCTTGAAATTGAGAAAGGAAATGTCTGAAAGGATACAGAGGTAAAAACAAGAATAACAGGGTTAAATAAATTAGACTCTAATTTAATTTAATTGTTAGAGAATAAATTAAACCAATCCAATAAATTCTCCAATAAATCGAGGATCAATTTTCCGACAAACGAAGTATTGAATTTTTCCGATGAATATTCCACGGGAGAAATTTCCACGAATTTCCTCATAGCTAATTGCCATCGTCTCACGGTGTTTCTCCATTTACTTCTAATCTTCCTTTTGTGCGATCGTACAAAGCGAACGCGATGTTTACCATTTGTCGTTCGCCGTAAGAGTCCCAGCGTGTAACAGCAACGGCGATTACAGCAAATTGCCGTACACCGACGCGAAACCGTGTTCCTTATAAATTTTGTTCGATCGCGCCACTCGATGGAGCTCTTGTTCGCGATAAATGCGAGCTCAAAGGGTTGCGCTGCGATCGTCAGAGATACGAGGCGGGAGAAAAAGAAGCCCGAAGACTCTTTGACAGTATCTCTCCTATGTTTGTAACGGAATCGAGCTGTTAGTCTGAATACAGCTCGCGTTGCTTTGTGAACGTTGTTGAGAATCTTCGCTACGATGGAGATAGACGACAAAGTTAAATTGTTTCGCTAGAACAGAAATACTTTATTGTGAATGTTTCAAGTATTCTTATTCTGCTTTATTTTCACGAGTGTTTGGTTAAAAGTGCAGATATCGGTGTTGAAAAATACTTTATTCTTCTCGAAAAAGTGATCTCAGTTAATCTTTCTTTCATCCGAAAAATTATGACCGATTAATTATTCTATGATTTTGGTTCGATATTTAATTATTTATCGTAAATAAAAAGTACGAGGAAATTGCTCAAATTAGCTTAAAGAATATATACATTATACTTCTGAATATATATACTATACATAATTCAACCAATTAGCTCTCCTATCAAACCACAATCGATCTGTGAAAACTTTAATTGCCCGTCGTTGAATCATCGCAGTCGCAATCACATCCGATATATAAACGCTTGGTCCTTCAAATAAGATGCATTATTCGAGCGCATAATAAATTCAACGAAGCTGTAATCAGGAAATACTCAGGTTGACCCTCGCCTCGCCGCGAATATGCAACGTAATCTTCGTACATGCGTACACCATCATGTCTTCAGACGCCGTGAATCGAGAAGGGGAAAGAAACGAAACAAAAATCCTTTAAGAGGATATATACGATGTCGTTAGAAACAATCCGGTTAATTTCCCAGCTGTGGTGAAGGTCAAGAAGATAATAATGAATCATAAACGCGAAAACGAATTCCTAGAACAATCAGATTATGTAATGAAATTCTAATTACGAGACTTATTTCGCGTATACTGCGCTTGTCTCCGCGTTTTAACAAGCGAATACGAGCTTTTCTGCAGATTGGAATTTTGGATAACCTGAATATCGTACCATATCTATTTATTATCGTATTGTATATTCGATAATTTTCAGCTAATTTCATGTTTCGGATGTTTATATCTATATTTTGATACAAATTATGTTCTATGCATTTATTTGTTTTTTTTTATCTTTTATACATTGTGATGAAACTTAAACAAATATTATAATCTACAACGATGTGGCTGAATATTAAATTAACCGAAATAAGTTCTTGCAAGAGGATGATTGCAAGGCGATTTTGGTTTGTATAAAAGTATTTACCAGTGGAAAACACAAAAATTTCATTAATATATTCGATTTAATACATTATGTTTAAAAAGTTCAGGTATATTTAGATTAAAGAGAGTCATCTTCATCCCTCATGCAATGTGTTACCAAATAAATTTTGTTAGTCTGTGTAACATAGTATCTGTATACTTTCATGTTTCTTCTATATCTCTGAGCATTAAATTTCTGTCAAAGCTACATTTATCTGTAACAGATATGAGAAAATATGAGAAAAAACTTTAGCAAATTCTTCGAACTACAGCTTCTATCGAGGAAACATATTTGACAGGTCTGATATCAAACATTTTCAGGAATTTGATCTATCGTGAAACTTGTTCCTCCATTGATCATTCATCGAAATTTGCAAACAAATAAGCTTTCAAAACAATCCCATATAGTTTCTTTATCGAAGATAAATCCCTAAGCATTGAAAGCTCTTTTTGTATGTCGTAACGAGATCAAAGTTGACACATAAAAATTCGAAGATCACAATAAAATTATAAAATGTGAGACAATGTTAGATTTTGTTGTTCTCTCTGCAAACGTCCTTATGGTCATTTTCAATCCAATTGTGTTTCCTTCTCACTATCTTAAAAATCTCTTAAATTTAATAAAAAAATATCAAAATTCTTCTTGTAATAAACGTCTAAGCAAGATTGGGAGGTAAAAGCTGGAAAACTATAACGGTGTTAAAAAATCCTTGAAGAAAGGAGAGCATAGAATAGGAAAACGAAAGAAGACGAGATTGCCCGATCGGATTCATAAATAGGCGTATATCGTTACGAGCAAGCTCGGTTTAAGAACGAAATAAGTGGAACAAATCCTCCGTAAGAGGATGAGAGCCACCGTTTCAAGTGATCCGACTAATTTTTCCGAGGTCCGGCAATCAGCTGAAGATCAAGAGTAGAAACCTTGACGCGAGAGGGTATCCTCGTCGAGGAGATAATCCTCAGGAACGCTCGAGATGCCATCGTTGTCCCTTTTCTCTCTATCGTCGTCCCTCTTCTCTCTATCGTCGTCCTTTTAGTAACTTTAGCTGGCTCTTTACGGCATCAAGGGACTCTCGTTGAACGCAAATGTAACCACAGAAACGTGTCCTGTAACTTACAATGTCGCCGCAATCCGGAACGTACGATATTACCCTGACAACGCGAGGTCGCACTGCTGACACGTGAATGTAATTAACACTGATTGCCACGTGTTTAGCTCGATTGAGAAACGCGAACGAGCTATTCCACGCCTCCTCCCTCCCGCAACTTCCTACAACTTCGCGTGGTTCATGGAGAATTACGATCCTTGTTATGGAATTCGATCGATTGTCTATTCTGTGTTAAATGGAATGAGAAATTGCCGGTTTCTTGTTCGTTTAGAGGATCTTCATTCCTGTTAGATCGCTGTTTGATTACACTTGTGGAGAATTTCTTGTTGGAATCTTCAAGTGTTCGATTTTAGATAGGAGATTGATTCGATGGTAATTCTAAACTTGGTTTTTATGAATTGATATTAGAATTCGTTATGTTGCCATACATACATGTAATTCGAATATAATAGAAATCTTCAAGCGTTCAATTTTAGATAGGGGAAGGTTTCGATAGTAAGTCTAAATTTGGTTTTTAAGATTCGATATTAAAATTTATTATATATCCATTTAATATCATATGTATAATTGAGATACAATAAGCATCCTATTTTTATTTTGGTTTGTGAGTTATTATGTATCTTTACCATCCTCTTGAACAGTTCAAAAATATTGATCTAGCGTTGAAACATTCTTGTTGCTTTAATTCTACTAAAAATCCAGCTCACAACTCTTTCACGTTACACTGCTGAAAAATTTTAGAATTTTTCACGACATTTTCTCGGCCTACGCGTTGGAATTCCGTATCCTGGGCGCATAAAGACGTCAAGCAAGGTTTCGCCGTTTATTTCCGACGAGCGACGAGAGGCAGAGGTCCTCGCGGAGAATTAACAGTTACGGTATCGTTGGCTTTAATCAGGAACGTCCGCTCAGCTGAGCCTGAGGAACAGGTAAGAATGGTGAAGGGCGGTAGATATTATCGTCAGAAGATGCTGCGTGACGATTATTGTCAAACGTTTCATCGGCCGTAAGATGGTCTATGGGGTGGCCCCGTATAAATCCATTCTTAACAGGTTCCACGAGATCTTATAGTCATCCTTATTTTTCTCGCAGACATCTACAGTTGCATCGGTGTGAGAATGAAAAGCTGAAATTAATATCTCTCGCTGCGTTTTGGATATTTAACGCCAGCTGCCAGGCTTTCCAGCTGCCGCAGAAACGATAAATTTATTTTTCACGGAATATTTATTCCAAGCAGATTTGCCTGAAATTCTCCCAAATCGAATTTTTCTTACGTTTATCTACGAGAAAACGAATCTTGTATTTCAGCACACATCGACTATAAGTTCAATAACCTTGCATATATTTCCAATGTAACACACGTACCACAACTACCTTCACAATGAATCAATAACTTTTTTCGTTCGTTTCTTCTACGCTGGAATTTCTGCCAATAGTATCCAACCTCATTCGATATCAAGAATATAAATTCTGGTTACTTTCGACATGTTGTAGGCCACGAACCTCTGTAAATCACGTAATACATATACCGTTTTTGAAATCACGATAACGATTCTTTCTATTTATCAAAGACGCTGAATTTAGAATTACTTTTTTTGTGTGACAATTCTATGTCATTGCAGCGCAAATTTTAAAATGTTTTGTATAATATATGCAATATATACATAACAATTTTCTATAACAAGCGTTCGAACATTCTCGTGAACCAGTACATTACATATCCAAAGTCACAGGTCCCCCAGGAATTTTCATTCTCAGAGACAACCCTCTATCGTACAGTAACAATCTTCTAATCGCATCTTCGGAAATTTCACAATTTCCCCGGTCGACGATGATCGTTGAATAAAATTCCCAACGAGTGAATTTAGATGCTAACCTACCATTGAACTATAGTATTCACCAGAGAAATCCTGGCTCGTAGAATCCCGCGATTTCGACGGACCGATAAGTCGTCGCAGTCGGGGTCAATCTTCTCTCCTCTCTCCTCTCTCTCTCTCCCCCGCACGCGCGAAGATTCTTGCATAAATTCGCATGATATTACGGGGTACACGCGCAACCACGCGGAATTGCGTTCATTGAGTTTTACGTAATTCCTCGCCAGGCGAGCGATAGTGGTCAAGAACGATCTCGAATTGAATTTCCGCCGCGATGGAATAATAGCGGTGTGCGTGGCTTTGACCGCCCTTCAATTGCAATGGGAACTAGCGACTCGTATGACGCCCGTAAACGAGTTGCGTCCGTTTCGCTCGAAACAGGAACAGACCAACAAAAAAATAATAAAACAGAGAAAAAAGAAGGAGGGAAAAAGGAAAAGCTGGAATGTTGGAGGAGGAAGTGGATAGGTGGGTGGAAGTGCACCGATGCAAATGAAAATTTTACTCGTTCGAATTGACGAGCTGGCGACGATGCCACGCTCAATGCAGCCGGAAAATCATCGGCTGAGGCGTGAAGTTCCTGTTTTTTTTTTTTTTTTTTTTTAATTCTTTTAAGAGAGGATATGACGTTCGAGTGAAAAGGAACTTCGAAAGAGACTTCGCTGCGTTCCTGTTTCGCGTTTTCGTTTATTGATATGCGATCATTACTACGTCTCTGATATAGATTTGACCGATATATGGTATAAATTGATAACATGTGTTGAAAATATGCACGAATGTGGCAACGACTTTATTTAACGGGACTCGAATTAGTTTTTGCCCTATTCATCATGTTCATTTTAAATAACTTTGCTTGTTCTAAATACTTTCTATATATTTTTGAATATTATACACGCTTTATACTCCTTTATATTAAACGTTCTCATAAATGCACAAACGTATCTAATCTATTTATTATATGAAAACGTAGTTTTACTTGATCGTACGTTGTAAAAATCACAGAAAGGTAGGGTGTAATTTGTATCTTTTCAACGGAGATATTTCTAATCTTTCTAACCCATATTCGCTTTACAATACAACGTAGCACCAGATTTCTGTCCATATAAAACACGCAACGCTGGCAAAACAATTACAATACTCTAACAAGGAAACAGGCGTTATCTACTGCAACTAAAATTATTTCAACAACCTGCCGGCCATAATCCCTTCGGCAAAACCCGCGGAGCTTAAACTCCTGCCTCTGAACAAACTTCAACGCTATGCTGTAGTTGCAAAATTTTATTCGTTAAATAAGGACGAACCGCGTTACAGCTATGACAACGTAGAGACAAAAAGCTCGAAAAAAAACATGGCAGTAGTTCTAATGTAACGGGATCAGACGATACATCTACTCTCTTATATTTTTTTCTTCGCATGATAAAGAGCCGCGGGGTCTTCCCGAGAGGAAGATTCCAAAGGATGTTCCTGGAAGAATGGCGTTCCTTGAAAAACTGAAGGAGGAGCAGATCTCCCGGAAGCTTTTTAAGCCCGGAAAAATTACAAGGGAATCGTTCGCGTGAGAAACGAGACACGGGTGTTTTCCTATTAACATACGGGCCGGAAAATAACGTCCAAAGGGAATGAAATATTTGTCGTTGGGTCTTAGTACTGGATAGTTTTCCAATATTTGTACGCGAGGAATTAGCAATGAAATATAATCCACAGCATCGTGGCGATATTAGCTGCAAACTTGCGTTCTTAATCCTTTCGCGCCCAGTTTTATGTACATACAACATTGTACTTTACTGTAAGTACGGAATTAGGAATGGAACATAATGTAAAACATTGTGATAATATTAGCTATAAACTTTGATCCTTAACGCTTTTACGCGTATACGCAATGTTTGAATTTGTTTTCTAGTCTTTTTTCATTTTTTTGTATTGACACGTTCGATATCACCGTATTGCAGAAGTGTATGCATTTATGGAAAATTTAAAAAATGTGAAAAATATTCAAGGTACAGTATGTACTTGCCATAGCATATTTAAAGTGTAAAATAAATCTTTATATATGTGTGCATATATTTGTATCCTATTACATTCTACTGAAACGTGGATTTGTAGGCAATTAAAATATTTTTGTTAAAAACGGTATTTTTCATAAATTGCACGGGTTTTTATATTTTACAATGATACAACGATAAAATAGAAAATTTTCTAAAAGTCTTTTTACCACTGTTACACATTTCACACCCTTAACTCTGGATTCGCTACATATTAATTAGAAGAGTTAGAAATACATATTTCTATTAAAAATTGGAGTTTTCAGCAATGAAGATCTTCCAGTATCTAATATTTATTGGAAGCAGAAGAAATATATAAGTTTAATACTCGGAAGTGCAATTTATAGCACGCTTGTAAAAGTAATTTGATTATTATTGACTTTGAGTTGTTTTTTATTGGTTTACTAAATTAATAGAAAGCGGAGCTGCCTTTCTACTTCAGCATGCCACGTTAATTTGTAAATTACACAATTCAATAGACAAACTCCGAAAATAGTCTTTAAATTCCACCTACCTTCGTTTTCGTTTCACTTTACTATGTAAGTAGTTCTTAAAAATTTCGGCCACCTACTTTCTTATCTTCCTATCTCTAACCTTTATCTCTCTATCTATCAACGAGAAATAACAAAATCTCCCACGTTGGTTTCCTTCACCCCGAGATAAAAAGCTAAACAACTATCTCGCACACGCTTTTCTCGACTTCAGGTGTAGCACGTGTAACACGTGTAAATTCTTACGTGAGACGGAGGATAACCCCGTGGCGTGGAGTGCACTCAAATTCCAACAGGGAGAACGAGAGAGGAAAAGGAAGAAAGTTACCCTCGCGAGAAGGACACAGACGGAAAGACTCGCTTAGATTACGTAAGAGAGAAAAGAGTGGATACTCTTAGAGTGCTGTTGACGTTACTTCGCAAGAGAAGAACTCTTACGTTTTACTTGTACGGGCATTCGCGGGCTTGATAACACTGAAATTTCGAGCGCCACTTTGGACCGCGTGCTACTAACGGGGGTGGAAAGACGCACGTTCGAAATAGGAGTTGCAAATGCTGTAATGTCGCGAATTCACGACGCCCGAGCGAATTTCTGCGAGTCTATTATGAAATTTCCAAGATTCAATCGCTGCTGCTTCCGTTTGTTCTCGCCGTGCTCTCGCGCGGAGAAGGGTTAATTTCGTTTTTGCTAGAATTGTGTTGTTCGAGCAACGAATTGGATTCGAACGGATAATTTCATTAGCGGTCTCGATCTTCGAAGTTTCAAAATTGTTAAAGCAAGCGAATTCTGGATTCTCAGATTTCTAATCGTTGAACGTATAAAGCGATACACGAGTGATATCAAGATTAAGTGGGATATTACGTTGAATATTATTTACCGTGTATCAGGTTTGGATTATACTTGTAGCTTGTAGGTCTAATTCGTAATCCTTGAAACATAATTTGACGAAACCCGAGGCAATTAATTGATATACTGCGCGCCTACGGTAATACGCTGTAATCTGTCGTTCACAGATACCTGTCAAGACGTCGTATTAGATGATCTATTACTTGTCAATAACCTACGGCATACAATAGTCTAACAATGTACGAGCTACATAGCTCGGGACTACGATATAGAACTTCAAGCGTTAATTGACACGAACAGAACGCATTCAGAGCTCAGGGACGTGTTACTACGGAATCAATATCAATATTTCATCGTCAAACGTCTAAATTCTAATTCATAGGTGCGCTTGCTATCTGAAACAGTCTTTGCTATTGAACTTTCTTCGATAAAAATCACTTTAGTTCGTAACAATGTTTCAATGGTAATGACACTTTAAAATCCCGTCAGAGTTAAACGAATTTACCAAAATTTCTAGCAAAATTCGAAATAAAAGCTAACCAGTCGATAATTCATACAGATTGCTAAAATACATATGTAAAAGCACTTGCTTCTTTTTTCATATCGTAGAAGGAGGTTAATGTGGGCGTTTAAAGAACCGAGAACATGTATTCGTTCGTATCGTATTTATGGCTAACGAGTATACTGATATTAGGCTTTTGAGCGTTCTTCTTAAAGGCCACTTTACGTGCACTCACGCGCAGTAACGTACTTGAAGATCCCCCTTACGATGTGCGCCGGTGGATCCTTCAAACCCACTTTCGTAGTCCTGAATGCCTTCTTGGAAATGACACGACCCACGGCCCACGGGCCATCGACTTCTCGATAGCGTTAATTCAAACGGAATAACGATGAGGTAACGTGGTTAGATTTTATATTTGCAACAGCGAATTATTATATTATATGTACAATGATGAAATCTCGTTCAATTTAAATAAATATGTATTTTATTCGAATTTGGATAAAACAATCTGTGTTTGATCTATATCTTGGTCCCATTTGAAATCCTAATAATTAGTCATAAACTTGATTTTATTTTTCTGATTTTTAACAAATCTAATTATTATAAATTATTGAAAATCAGCTATCAAATATAGAGGAACGAAATTAATTACAACAAATTAAGATCCAACTCGATGTAAAATGGCAAAGGATTTAAGGATTTAAGGTAACATCTAGGTATAAATCATTTGATTGCTTGAATGAAATTCGAACGTGATACAAAGTATACACTCTTTCGTATTCAAATTTTATTTAATAGATGCATATATATATAATTTACCAAGTTTGAATCAGTTGGGATAAAATATCAAAACAGGCTCTCAATAGTGTTATCTTGACCTGCAATAATTAACTATCTCTACCTTAACTCGCCTTCAATTTTTTCAGCTTTCTGATTTGTTCGCTTATCAAAAGAACTCGAGACTTTGGAAGGAGTTCTGAAGAAGTGTTGTCATTAAGCCAGAGGAAAATTCAGTACAAAGTGCCTTCTTCCACGAACAGCCCGTGCGTTCTCTTTAATCATCCTACACTAGCTCTTTCACTTATCATAGCTCGGTAACCCGTCAACGAATCCTCGTCTCCAACGTGTCTGATTTTTTCTCTTTTTTGCAAACACTCTCGACTCGACTCGCGACCGAGACTTTCAGTTTCCTCAATTGCTACCAGGCGAAAGCGAATGCCTGCTTTTTTTAAACTCGCGCCAGGCGAATTACACTTGCTTCTCCAATATTCGCGGCGTTTACTTTTCACGCGTGCTTCGTGCACACATTCGAGTATCTCGTAGCTTTTTGATGGCGGCCAGAAAGCTTTCATTTTGCACCAGTTTCGACTTTTATACCTTTCAGCGAGCACTCTTTGAACGGAAGAATTCTATGAAGCAATAAGTGCTTCGTCGAGTTGCATTGTAAATAAAATTTACTGCTCTAAATTCTTTAAAACTTTGCGAATGTTGCGAGTATTTTATTTGAAATTGATAGTTCCTCTCGTCGTAAATGTTTCTATCTTCTTTACTGTTCTGTCGTATATCTCAATTTGTATTTTATAGAGGTTCGCATTTTTTCGATCCAATGTATAATCAGTGATACAAGTCACTTTTCGTGGTACGACATAGTATCATCAAATTTACTAAAAATTCTTGTAGAAGGAACTAATTGTAAATGACATAGGAGAAATAAAGAAAATACTTCAATGGATGTATGACGACGGAGAAATATCGGAAGAGGTGTGGCAAGGATGGTTGGGGTGATTTGATGATTAGCAGTAGTGGAATAACGTAGTGGAAATTGAATTAATTAAATTGAATTAGATACAAGCAATTAAAGGAATTAATGAAAATGGTTTACACTTAATTCGTCCAATTGAGTCATGTTAAAAGTAAATGAACTCGTGAAACTTATAGCTACTAATGTGTTTACTGCTGATTCAAATTTATACAATTGATTTTATAGCACGAAAGGAAGCTTCTCGGGTTTCCTATTACCTTCTAAACGTTAAATTATCTTACAACAGACTAAATAATGATACATATTTCTGCATCAAATTAAATCATATTTTTCACAATGTAATTTCTACGTCGTATTAAATAACAATATCTTTCCGAAACGAGATAATTTTCGAGTACAAAAGCTTTTGCAAATTACAAATCGGGTGAACGCTCAATGCTTCGACAAACGAGGAATCCCAGCACGAGAGATCATTATGTGTTCACATTAAATAATAATATTTCTACGTCAAATGAATAATTTATAAATAATAACAATAAGTTATATAATATAATAATAATAATAAATTTATAAATTAAAATAATGTATATTACAAAAGCTTCGAAAATCTAGTAAATTCAAGTTAATTATATGTAAAATAAGTTAAATTTGAGTTCGATCCACCAAAGAGGAATGAATCCAAGCAGAAAGATAATTTTACATTGGAGTTAAATAACTTTTTCTGCATCAGATTATATAATATTTTCTGAAAGAAGATGGTTTTATACTAAAAAAGTTTTGAAAATCTAGTAAACGGCCATCAAAGAGGAAGAAATCCAAGCAGAAACTCGATCGTCAATTAGGAGTACCGAAGTAGAATTCAATGAACTTCCAAGAATTCCATCCCCGTCCTCTCTGAGAATGTTCTCTTTCGCCTCCAAAGATATAACTCGTTCCCCAAGCCATCAAAGCGACGACCTTTCGGATCTCTTCTCTCCCGGGGGAACTTTTAACGGCACCCCTGGCTTGTCTTTTTTACTTCCATCGTCTCTCGGTATAATGCGTTCAAGGAGAGTTTTATCTGTCGCATCCAAAAATAACGCGGTTTAACCGCGAACGGTAAAAGCCCGGAAGCGGCCGCGAGCGTTTTGATTATCAAATTGTTAAATTTCTCTTCGTTGATGCAAACCGTTTTCTTCTCCTTCTTCTTCTTTTTTTTTTTCTTTAGAGAGAGAAACTGTTTAAATACAGAGCTGACGCAAGCGTCACCAAGTGTCGTCACCGCATAACTAAACTCAAAGTAGTCTCGTACGAGTTTACTCGTTTTTGAATTATTTAACCAAACGACTAACAACGAGGACTTTGTGGGTGACGCTTGTTTTACGAGTTGAAAGTTTCGGAACTTCATAAATTCATACGATTGTGAAGCTGTCGCGATGAATAGCATTCGAACACGTTTTGAATGGTTCGTGGTGGGTGAGGAATGAAACAGCGTTGGGCAATATGTAAACGAACTGACGTTTAGCTGGTCGAAATATGACATATTGATTTTTAAATATCGAAAGAGGAGAAAGTTAAACGGTAGAAATAAGAATGAATAAAAATGTATTATAAGTGGAAACCAATTTTTCTTCTACCAATAATCTTTTATTTCTTTTTATAATGTTTCTATTCACCAAATGTGTGTTCTTGTAATTTATTTCTCTTTCGAGAACATTTTAACACCTTCAACAGCATATTTACTTAAGTACATACATATGCTACATGTGAAAAATAGATAGAATTTCCTTCATTACGAATAGTGATCAATTATTCGATGTACAAAATTCTCTTTATTTCGTCACGTTCTTTTCGCCTTTTATTTTAGTTAAAGAGTATTCTTGCAATTTAAACTCTTCTCCAGGAACCTCTCAACACCATCTTTGTTTTAATATTCATCGCTACAGACAGAATAATCGCGCTAACATTTTCACGCATCGGTTCACGGCTTCTATAAAATCAGGCGTGCAGCGCGATTTTACAAAAACCAGATCGCGTTTCTCGTCTGGATCATCCAAACACTCGGTGCTCTCTGTCTCCTCGTAAAACGAAGACATTAGGCTCTACAACGTCGTAAACATCTGAAAATTCCAACAAACCCTTGGCGATTCGTTGCATGAAAAGTTATGTTCCGAGGTTGGCGCGTGCCACGTACCATTAGCCAGGTCAAACGAGTGTGCGCGCGTGCACAAGGGGAAAGAGATTCGATGAACGAGATGCAATCGGTCGGAGTTAGCAGAGCGCGTCACTCCATCAGCATACCATTAGAGGATCAAAAGCCTATCGTGTCTATCTGGCGCGACGCCGTCGTCTCGTCGTCTCTATTATAGGGATTGTTTATCGGATGTTCTAAAAGTACCAGTCACGGAGACACGGGAAACCGGAAGCGGGAGCCAGTCGCTGATTGCGCGCATACGCGTAGCTATTTATCGGCTCTTCCTCGTCCGTAACGTGATTTCTTGTTTTCCTCGTCAACGTGTTCCGCGCATTAGCGTTTGCTCGATTTAGAACGGGTATTTCTATTAGTCATAGTTCGGGAAATTTTCAGCGATATCGGTATCAGCAGAGGAATATGGAAACCGTTCTGACATCATTGCGGGTGATATATCTTTTAATATTATAAACAACGACGGAGTTACATACTTTTTTAATACTATATGTTATTTAATATTTACATAATATTATCATAATTAATATTTTACATTTAATAAATTTTATATTATTAATAATATTTACGGGAATAATATTTATATTTAAGCTTCGAAAATTGTAAATAGAGAAATATATCGAATTTTTAATTCGAGTTATTACTTGAAAAATAATACATTCGATGGTATTCCATTCATTGGAACGAAATTTTAATCAGGGTTAAATGCATCTGATCGAGTTAATAAGAGATATTTACTTGAAAGTGATCCTATTGTTTGTACGAAAAATTATCGATTACATGAAAGAATTAATAAACGTTTAGCGATATGAATTTTACTTGTGCATTTAAACTGTCTGTCTTCGAGTAATTATATTAAAAATATTCTTCGAATAATTATATTAAAAATATTCAGCCCGGACGTAATTCTACTATACACATTTTTGACGTAATCAAGTTTTAAAACAAAGGCTTATTGTACGTCGTAGTTTGTAGAATACATTGTTATTAAATATTTTATTTGTATAATTTGACCTGAAACGTAGCTACAGTTTGGCTAGAAACTTTTGACAGCTACTGGATTAAACTTTGTTTGACTCCATATTCTAGAGCACTAATTTTCTATACATAAGTTCACGAATTTCGAGTACAATGAATTTCGCGTTTGCTTTCTCAATCTCCTATGATTTTCATCTATATAATTACGAGAAGTCTGCGAAGTCAATAGACATTCTATCGATACTATATGATTACACAAGAGACAAGCGATATTAGGCCCATAACGGAAACCCTGCGTCTCGGCTACTTACCTTCACTAATATCGTCATTGAAATGCCTGATGACTGATTGAAACGCCCACCATACCTAATCTAGCCTGTAACTAATTCCGAATGTACGCGCGCGTTGCCTTGTCCTCGAGGCTACCGAGTTAATCGAGAATTGAATCGAAACGGAGACGGCGCGGTGTTTGGTTGATAGAAAATTCGATCGATCCGTTTCTAATCAATTTTACTCGCTCAGACACGCTTCATTATTCACGAATATGTCGGTTAGTCGCAAATATG
The DNA here is from genome assembly GCA_014737475.1 of Bombus confusus. Lineage (NCBI taxonomy): Eukaryota > Metazoa > Arthropoda > Insecta > Hymenoptera > Apidae > Bombus > Bombus confusus. The sequence goes on from JACXIV010000148.1 coordinate 946,407, forward strand.
ATCTTTTTATTACACTTTATTTCTACAAGTACTTCATCAATCCTGCAACATAAATATTTCATCATTCTTTTATCCATTAAAACGTTAGAAATTTGTGTAAATTCTTTAAAAAGTTGGTTTGCATCAGAAAATTTTGAAATGGCAAATTATTAATTACTCAACTAATTAGCAATGGAAAGTTTTGTTTCTTTGAGGTAATTTAATAGAAGATTTTCAATTTCTCCGAGTTCCGTAAAGATAGATATACACATTATTTTTATGTCGAGTCGAGAACTCGTTGAAAATGCAAAATCTGCTGTGATTGGTGAGAGTTTTCGTAAGCAAATGACTCTCGTTCGCAAATATTGAACCATCGCTAAAACGTCGGTGGTTGGGCTACTGAAATCCAAAAGCGATTCGAGATAAATTGTAAAACAACTTCTGGATTACGGGACTTTGTATAGACATTGCGTACATGGATAGTATAATATATCCGTTCCTTTTCGGTTGATTTTTATACTACCCGAAAAAACAAAAATGATAAAAATAGCATTGCGGGAGACGACTGTCATGTAGTTTTATGTTACCGCTTTCAATATTTTTTGGCAGCAATATCGTAAAAGTTTTATGGCATTTCCATTCAGCTTATTGAATTTCGGAGCCTCCTCGTACATGATAGATTCCATATACTACGACATACGATACCTTGTTTTTTGTTATTACATGAATCGAGAAAAAAAGAATCGTTTAGTGTTTACAAAATTTTTTATTTGTTTTGCAAGCACAGTTTTTTTAGCTGTCCTTTCATGAAAATCTCATTGTAGTTCTAATTTTATATTTAAAAACCTTTTTGTTATTTCTTACTCTAAAAACAACACATCTTGAAATATTACGATACGGCGTACGTTAATTTTTGAAGCACAATCTTTTGCCTATTTTGCAATACCGAAATTGCATTATGTCGTATATTTAAGAAACTTCCTGCTAGTTCTATAAAATATTCCAAGAAAAGAACAAATTGAAACATTATGCCACGGCATACATTAATTTTTGAAGCACACACTTTTACCTATTTTGCAATATCGAAATTGCATTATGTCATATATTTAAGAAACTTCCTGCTACTTCTCTAAAATATTCTTACTCCAAGAAAAGTACGAATTGAGACATTTATAGCATGAAATTTTAGTAATATCAGAATCGCATTGGATTTAATGTTTAAGAAGACTTGTGTCATTTTTTGTAAGATATTTTTACTTTGAAAAAGAAAAAAAAAGGGAAAGATAGAATAGAACATTATGAAAGGAAACCTTTAGACGTCTAAGCGTGTGAACGTGGAAGCGTTTCTATGTTTCCCCTTATCGAGATTCATAATTTTTTGCAGAACGACACTGGTGTCAAACTAAAACGAATCTCGACCGCAGTTAAACCACAACGATGACACCGCTCAAGTCATCTGCATACATTAAAAAGACGTGACATAACGCACACGACCAGTATGCGATACACGGTAATCACATCCAGCGCAACGTCATTAATAATTCATTCAACTCGCTATAGAGACGCATCAAAACTTAAAACACCAAATATAAACGTGCCAGAATGTTCGCTCAATCGTGTATGCGTTGCGAAGGATACGCGTTCCACGTACGAATTACTGGATAAATTCACGTGAAAATGTCTTTCACCATAAAATCGCATTTAGTAAATTGTAAAAAATGTTTTCATTCGTTCGACGATTGCTCCGGAAAAATCGTACAATAGATGGAAGATTGTTAAAAATGTAAAGATACATATAGCTTCGAAATTTTTATAATATTTCTTATGTTAATCTGTAGTTACGTTATATTATGAAAATTAAATGAATATATTTCAGTTGCATTTATAACTTTTTATTTATTGTCGTCGGAGTCAGCAATAAGTCAAAATAATTAATTATATTCCTAGACTTTTTCGAGAAACCAAACGATTGATGATATTTCCAATTGAATAATCATTTCACATGTTATCTTCATAATTTTTCGATTCGTAAATACACATTTACTCCAATTTATATTCATAACTCTTCACTCTGTATAAATTGCAAATCCAAGGAACCAAGATATATCATAGTAATATATATACACACTTAAATAAATAATCGTTTTACATTATACTCATAACACGTCTTTCATCATAAATCACAAATCGGAGGCCTGGAAATATATATCACAGTACAGTAATACATTTATAAAGTTACATAAATAATCATTACAAATTGCACTCACAACACACCATTCACCACAAATTGTAAACCTAAATCTTCGAGATATATCACGGCGATGTATTTACAACTAAATAAACATTCACGCAAATTGCATTCAGAATTCGTGATAAATCATGAATCTAATTCCCGGAGATCCTCAAGAATCCCAACATCCACTGGACGCAGCAAGAACGAAACCCTCACCAAAAAGAAACAGTCACGAGTGACGCCGACAAACCGCCATGATGCATAAAGAAGAGCTCTGAAAAAAGCGTCAAAGCGATCCCGCCCGGTCATAATTTACCAGGTTTCGTGGAATCACATACGAGGTTGCAGAGACCTTTTTCATCACTTCATAACGCCAACGTATACTGACAAAAAAGCAGAAAAGAAAGAGGGGAAAAGATGGAAAGAAGGAAACAGAAGGAAATTCTCCAATGAATTTCGCCATCCGCGCCACGTGCTGCTTCGTGTAAAAATAGCCAGGAAAGTCTTGCACGATTGCGTCAGCAGATCTCGTTGCTGTGTTACGCGGGCAGTATCAAAAATTCCGGAGGCTCCACGTGTTGCCGTCTCCATGTCTGGTGTTCGCGTTTGCGCGGGTGGTCCTCCGCGTCCTTGAGGCGCATCGGTGTTCCTCGTAAATCGCTATAATTGGGCACCATATCGAGCAATTTTTCATAAATCGATCGTTCGAAGGATTCTTTCGAAATGCAACGTTTTATGTTGCAGTTGTTATTTGAGAATGTTACGTAAGGGGCGCAAGAGGATCTGATTCTTTGCAAGCTTATGTAAGCGGATTTCACAAGAGCATTTCCGTACGTGATTGTTGGCGGAAGTTGGTACTAGATTGGAGATGGTATTGATGGTGATAAGATATGAATAATTCTTTTAAGTGGTAATTATTGAATTGTGGTGATTAGCGTTATTGGTATTATTAACAATAGAATTATATTGTCTGTATTATGACTAAAATATGAAACTTGTTTCAGAGAAATCAAAGACAAGTATTTTCCAATATATTTTACCAAAAATCACTTGTATTTGTAAACCGAGAAATTGTTTATAATTAAGTTTGATGATATTCAGATATTGGTACAAGGAATAAATGAATAAAGAAGAACTTTTATTTGGTTAGTCAACATTTTAGATAGTCCAGGTGAATGTACTTACATGCACGAAATTGATTTCTCTACTTAGGTAAATTTGCATACTTTTAGTGATAAGATCGATGTATGTTAATATGCATGTTAGCAAGTCGTTATGTAAATCGTTATTGGAATATGCAGGGATTGGTACATTCTATTTGTACTTTCTAAATTTACAACTAGACATATAATTGATATGAACAGCTATTCTTAAATTGTACAAATCTCCTTAAACAACGAACTCTCTTTCATATTTCGTCATTTCATATTTCTATAATTCGAAAGCTTGAGTGCAAAAATTTAATCAATGTAATATAGTTTCCTCATAATAAATGTAACTAATCACCGTATAATAATAAAAGGACCGAAAACAGCTGCAAGAAATTACAATCATCAATGAAAATATAATAATCACCTTCGCTACTTAATTTTCTTAATGTTCCAATTTCAACAATTCGCACTGAATCACTTTTCAACAGTGGATGAATCCCAAAGGAGGTAGTCGAAAGGTTTCCAAGAAATTTAATTAGCATTTCGCTTACGTGGTCAAGGGCCATGCAATTATAATTAAAGCTGGGGTTCGTTTCGTTCTAGCATTAACATAATAACAACGATATTGGTACGCGGCTCGTGGCCATCATTTAAACAACTTTCAGCCGCGTGTGGTACACCGTTGTTCCTGGTAAACAACAAATTACACGGTGCACGACGATTTCGATATTTGCAATCGTGTCCGGAGGCAAATGAAATTGTTTAATGATTTAATTACGGGTCACACCGTTTTCGTCGCAACGAAGCAACCGTTGCGTCCTATCCACACTCGCGAGATTTAGTTTCATGGTTGTTTGGCTTGATGTTGAGGTCCACCGTTCGACCGTGTTCAGACTGGATGGTGTTTGAATTTTGTTAACCAACATGGTTCAAAGTTCCGATTTAACGTAAATTCAGGAGAAACAATAGTAAATTTTATGGAATATAGGATTTCTTAGATCAGTCATAAAGCAGTTTTTAGATACTGTTCAATGATTTAATTATTATTTTGTTAAAGAAATAGAAGCTTATTGAACAAAGATCAAAGATTTTAGAATATTTTATTGATTTTCCTGGCAATAGATTAATTGTTAGCAGTATCATTTACGTTCATTTATAGAAATTATACAAGTAAGAAAAGCTTAATTTTTATTATTTTCTTTGAGTATTAAGAACTGTCAGAAAGATAAGTTTCAATTTCCAGAACTGAAAGCAGGTCAAATGATCATAATACTTTAGGAAAATTCTCCTTATCAAATCCTCGTGTGGACCAGGCCCACTATAAAATCTCTCTAAAATCCTTTTTATCTGTCAAAATTTTTACCACCAGTCAGCCAACGATGAACTCATTCTAACGAGAATTTCGTGCGCAAAAAGCTTAGTAACGTAACGAAATCGTCGATTCATTGAGCAGTTATTCGCCAGGCGTATTGTGTAGGCGACGATACCAGCCTCTGCCCGTTTAGATAGTAAGCAACATCCCGGATGCTCGAACGATAGCGCCTCTTCCCCCGCATTTCCTCGCGCTCAATACGCATCATCCTCCGAAAATGACGGAGTTTCGCGTCCTTCGCAACCGATCGCGTGTTTCAGGTGACGATCCGCCGATCCTCATACGCTTTTCTTAGAACACGTTCGATGCTGTGAACCGTTCGATTTAACCCTAAAACGATAGTGTTGAAATTGTTGAGATTTCTTAATATTATAGGACTGCGAGCGAATATTTGAAATATTGCTCGATATTTTCGAAATACTTGAAATGTTACTCGGTAGTTGGGAAGTATTTGAAGCATTACTCGATATTATCCAAATATTTGAGATATTTCTATTAGAGAATATTTCCTAAATGTTTGCGATATTACTTCTAATATTTTTTAAAAAATTTCTTTGTAATTCCTTTTTTTTCACATATATTGAAAAAAAGATGACTGCGATAAAACATCTTTGATTGAGAATACTTCTATATATACATAATATAACATAGTTCTATAATATACGTAATTCTATATATACATAGAGCGATGTTTGGAAATTGAATCAAATCGAGGCTAAAAAATGATTTTTCCCGTAGTGGACGATATTACGAATGATTTGCTTCGTTTCTCATGATGTTGGCTCAACTTTGATGTGGGCAAAAATATAGAAGGAAACAAACGGGGGATGTTTTTGTGTAACAGACTGGAAAAAGAGTTTTGCTCCGATAAATGGAGGGTTTGTAAGCGAGGACATGGAAAGATGGTTCCCGTAGTCGGTTGGATAGGTGGCTCGATAAAAGAAAAGTCTTTTATGTTATTTGTTAGCTTCGTTTTTGTCGATATTTGTTTCGTGTTACAGAGGAGTAGAGGACTGTAATATCTGAGCGCAACGCGAAGTTGGTTTTACTTGATCAAAGGAAGCAATCAGAACTTTGAAAGTTATGTACCATATTCTATCAAGTAAAATATTAAATAAGATTTTTCTTTAGATCATCCCATAAATAATGCGGTTTTGTTTAGAATTGAATTTAGATGAAATTTTCTAAGAAAGGAATTTTATGTTTAAAAGGAAAATGGAAAATTTGCAATTAGTAGAAATATTAGAAGAAGTTATAAAAAATAAGGAACAGTACATTAATTACTGGCAGATATTTTTGTTTAGTAGAAAGAATTATATACGAGATTGCAGGAATATAATTTAAAAGCACTTATTATTAAAATGATTATACAATGCAATATCAATTATCGATAGATTAAATATCAATATATCAAAACTCGTAATACAGTGAGTCGTGAGCTCTTCGATAGTTTGCTTAGGAATGTCTCCAGGACGCCAACAAAACCCTTTTGTCTTCTCCTTCCATCCGTCAGTAGCCAAGATGTTCATTTTAATGTTTACATCATGGCCACTCGTAGATTAGCTGTCATCACTATTAACAAACCATCCAACTCAGTAAATAATTATGTCTTCACAAAACGATATTATGTGTTTTAAACTATATTACATAAACATATTTACTCATTCTTAGTGTTAGAGTATTCTCAAAATAATTACGTGTCTTTTACTGATATTATTAAAAACCACTACTAACGCCGATCTTTCTTTCTGCAGCTAAAGACTGCAATAAAATTTTTCAACTGTTCATCTTATGAACACGACAGTCTTGAGCATAGCGCAATCGATTCGTGGCGAATTCTAACAATCGCTCCTCTTCGAAGAATCTTTATTGAAGATTATATCGAGTCATACGATTTCGATGCATGTTCAAATGCAAGGAACGAATAGGTCAGCAAGTAACTAAAGCTATTTGAGATAGTCGAATTGTCAGCACGCTATCAACGAGAGTTTTAATCGTTAGATTTGCTTACATTAACAGAGTGTTAGGAAAGAGTGAGGAGATTGACGTTTTAGCGAGAAAAAATATTTCAGTCTTCCGACTGTACCAGAGTATCCAACTTGTTGCTGAAAAATTAACGCGAGATTCGATCCTGATTCTGTGCATATTATATTAAACAAGTTAGAAAAATTTACCAAATGTCCAACTGGTTTGTAAAGTACAAATTAAATAAATAAAAAAAATATTATATTAAACAAAGCATACGTATATTGGGAAAGAACAAGGTAGATTCTAAAAGTACTCTAAGATTCTATATACAAAATGCCATATTTATTTTCAGACGAAACAGAACTCCAACCTCCTCAAATACACACGTATCAAAGTCTCATCTTACATTCAATTTTTCACCATAACCAAACCTCGATTCAGAACGAGAGACTTGAAAACATGCGCATACACGGACTGTTAAATTATTCAACTCCTCTACGGTGCTTGATACGTTCACGCATAAAGTATATTACACATCTCTTACTGTACCGTTTCATGTATACGGTGAAGCTTCTTTGCAAGCTCTTTACAAACGCCCACGACTGCACCGCGGTGCCTTTGGAAGCTGTATGTGTTCCATTCCTTGAAATTATTTCACCGTCTCCGTAGCCACTCGACATCGGGACGAGTAGCGAATTCTCCGAGCGTTGATAGGGCTCCTACTCACGACGATCCTAGGAAGAGCGTCCTTTTCTCGACCAGTGGAAGGAATTCCAAAAGGGCTAGCGTAAAAACGGCAGGGAGAAGAGAGAGGTTGGCCAAAGTTGGCCGGCTATACATTTTGAAGAGAAAACCGGCCACGACGAGAGAAGCGGAGAGTCGATCGAAGCTTCGAAGCCTGTTCTACCTATGGCCATGGCTATGGTTCCGCTCAATTAGCTCGTAGTAGAGACAAAGGGGCTACCGACGGTTTTGGCAGTCGACGACGGATCTCTTTTCTCTCCTTCTCCTCTCCGTGTCCTCTCTTCATCCTCCACCCTGTGTTTCTCTCATTTTTTTCTTTTTTTTTTATTTCGCTTTGTTACTCCATCGTCTCTTAGGGACAACAATCTTGATAGGGGGTGCCGTTTACGCGACCCGTAATTTTTTTGCGAGCTTAAGGTAATACATACACGAGGCAGTTGACGAGAGGAGGGTTGGAAAAAAAGGGAATCTGATACATTATGCGGGTGCTTGAAATCGCGGGTCACAGCACTGTGGGCCGTGGATGAAAATTATCCTTCCTCTGGAATTTATGTTTCCAGTTTTTTCTTTCTCTTCCATTTTTGTCTATTTGTATTTTCCATTTTTTAATTGTCACAGCGTATGTTAAGGTTGTCTCGGTTGCTTTCTCTTTTTTGGTTGCGTTAGTCTCAACTGGTGGCGGGTCTCTCTGGCAAAAAAATTGCCCATTAACCGCGAGCCATAAAGCTCTCATCGTTTATTGTTCCGAGAACTACGCGAACCAGCGGAGGATACTAGGAGAAAAGGGAATCGTCTGTCTGCAGTTAATGCAATGCGCGAGATTTGATGCGATTTATGAATGAAATTAATGAAGTTTCCGTTTAAAACCGGTGGCGGTGGTTATGTACCATATATGTTTCTGCTTTCAAAGGATGCCCACATCAAAGAAAGAATATTTCGGAATACGTTTGCTGGAAACAGCTGGAAATTACATTTCTGCTGACGCAGCCGGTTTCCGTAGAAGGGTCCAGGATTCAGCTAGCTTTCGCAGCAGCGAATTATTGTATATCTTATATATATCTTATTTTATAGAGCCTCCTATCTTGTACTAAGGTTGAAATCCTTGAGGTTGAAACTATTTCATATAATACTCTTATTATTAGTATTTAAACTAAAAAAATCTAATTTTAACTCAAGAGGTAATTACATACGTACTAAACAAATAATGAAAGAATTTTTAACAACATAACGATATTAACATTGATTACGATGATGTTTTTTATCGTGTATCTGAATTACATATTTTTCAGAAAGGCATGAACAGCAAATTGCATGTGTTCTGGAAAGTATTTTGAGGATACATAAAGTGTCACATTTCCCTCAATTAATTTTTAATGTTTGTTAATTTAATTAATATTTAATGTAATTATCTTTTGAAGCATTTAACATTGGAAACAGTGTTCTAAGTAGAACGAGCACAAAACTGTTCAATATTTTAGGATGTACATGAGCACATGCAACGAATCCGCTTAGGCCGTTCCGTAATTCATTCAGAAACAACGCGAGCTACAGAAAATAAAACCGTTCAACGATATCTTGGTGAATCTATTCACCGCGGCCAGGCTAGAATTTGCGAGGGCATCCCTTTGTTTTCCCTTCTCTTTCACGTGGCCGTGGCCGGGACACTTGTTTTTACGGCATCCGAGCGTGAAACTGGACGTGTTTTCGAAGCCAGTGAGTAATGTTAGCCGCAATTCCGCGTGTCCTCTTTTACTACATTACAAAAGCGACCGTACAACCGCGGTCTTCGTATAATAAGAACGGTCGTAACCCTTAATAAACGCACCAGACTAATTTTATTATATACCTCTGTGATATTTATTTTATCCTCAATTTATAACTCTGTCGACGATTACTCACTCTAATAGTTTTCGAAAATCGAAAATACCTATCTTGAATAAATCGTATAGCAGATTAGGAAATGGCAGTGGTTGTTGTAGAATTGTGTTTAAAAGTAAAATTGAAAAGGTTTACGCGCGTGAAATTGTTGGAGACTCGTGATCAGAAGAATTCTCTGAAATTAATAAAGAATTTTAAGCGTTAACGTCCTTTTTTTCTCCTCGACACTAACAGGTTTCCAACAATGCTGAAAGCCTAGAAGTTGCAGGATTTACGAACCTCGAGTATGCCTTGGTTACTTTTTGAGAAGTAGATCTGGTAGTGCATCATATCTCGATACAGTAGTATGTTATGCCATAAAAATAATAAATGGTAGTTCAAAGGAAAAATTATATAATACAGAGATAGAAAAAAGATCTCGAATCATTGAAATCTTTAATTTAAGGAAACTGTAGATTAAATCACCTTTCAGTTCTATGATAAACAAAATAAGATTGAGAAAATATAGAAATCGTAATACATTATAGAAAGTTATTGAAAATAATCACAAGGATATAAATCAGGGCTAGAGAATGGTATTACTATACGTTATGTAAGAACTTTATTTAAATTTTATATAAAAGCCAAGTAATTTATTCGGACGATGAACACTGTTCATGTTCTCTGTTTAAAAATTATACTTGTCCCAAATTTCTATTATTCAAACAACATCCACCAGCTATCGACGTCGTTCGAATAATTATGAGCTGTAGTGTACACACGTACGATTCATCTAAAGCAAAACTAACAAGTCACGAGTACAATAGTTTACAATATCGGACATCCACATCATTATCACGAACTGAAATACTGAATACCCAACACCCTTCAAACAATCACGATACCTGTTTGGTCTACCGCAATATCCACGATTATTCCCTGGAACCAGCCCGGACCTCCATTATTCTCGCTATATAGAATAGTCTTTGGCAAACCCAAAGCGCCATAGTGTTCGATGATTCGGCAAAGATACTCGTTGGGACGAGACGAAACGCGTCGCTTCAAAGAACGCCAGGAATAAGGTTGGACGGATGGAAATGGAAAGTTTCATCAGTCGAAGTAGGATTTCAACGACCATGAGCAGAAAACGAGGAGACAGATAAGTGTTACAGTGGATAGGGACAGGTACACGGCGTTCATCCTCCCCATCGGCAAAGAAACCCTTGAAATCGGTTTCTTTGTCTCGGCCAGCAGACAACAATGTAGCAACACTGGCTCCTCGCTACTTTTTCTCTTTTGTCGCCGCAAAAATATTGCGCACAGCCTCGATACGACATCTGTTATTTTCTCTGGTGAACAGCTTGGTTTTGAAGATTGATTTGTTGTATTGAAAAATTCGCAACGTTTTTGACAGTGGATTAATATTTTTTTATATTTTGCGCTTTTATTGTATACTTGACGAGTAGACCGTGGATTTGTATACATTTATGGAAAATTTAAAGGTACAAAAATGTGTAAAATATGATGTGCAAAAATATAAAAAATATTCAGAATGAAGTGCTTGTTATAGGATTTAATGGAAGAAACAAACTATGTAGTTTCCAGATCTTTGACTATGTTAATAAAAATATGAATCTGCGTAAAAGTCCGCAGTTTATTGGCGGGATTTCAACAATATTGCTACGTATTTGTGTAAAAAATTCTTTTAACTTTTCAGGTAATTTAATATCTTTTTGCCTTTTTTCTATAAAGATATGCAATTTTCAAATTCGTTTTACTTTTTGAACAATATTTTTTAAGTGAAAGGTGTTTTGTTAGAAAGATTCAATGGATCGAGACATTAGCGAGTTTCTCGAGTCAAGGCGGATTCTATTGAAAGAAGAATATCAGGAATGAAGTTAATTTCGAAGAGTCTTTGGGCCACCGGTCGTAATCAGAAATTCATCAGCCGGAGTTTTGATGGGTTTAAGAACAGCTGGCTCTGGTAGCCGTGAATTCTTCGCTGCGGATTTGATAAATTGCTCGCTGCTATTGGCGCAGTGTTCCATCTAAATCGTTTCCTCGTTCTGTGATAAGTTTCCATTGTGTCGTGCACCGAGTTACGATTTATCACCCGCGTGTAATCTTCGAATGTTCAAAAATTTGTGTCGCGATGCGATCACCGCGATTCTTCCGACATTTATTGTAAATATTATAAAACTCTACGAAAATATCACAACCTCGCTTTTAATTTTAATTCAATGATTCTCAACTGTGATACAGTTTATCCGAAATAGTGATCAATAATTAAAAAAAAAAGAAAAGAATATAAGAAAATTTTCTACTGGAATCCTATAACCTCGAAAAAATATCATCTTCGCTACATCCCTATCACAAGAATATAGTATATTATCGCGAACTCTGTCACTTAACACTTTCACAAAAGAAAGTTGCGGTAACATAGTCGAAGTAAAAATTGAACTTTATCCAGCAAGTGGATCAAAAACTTAACATCACCGTCGAAGGCACGCGAGGTCTATTTATCAGCGGAAGATCAAAGCGCAAAAAGCAATGGATAAAAACGACTAGACTGAGAGTTGGGTGCTCGGTGGGTGGCTCGTAGCCTTCGGGACAGACTCCATTCATCGAACCAATCAGGCCCTAGATACTTGCTTCTCAGAAAAGAATTCCGATTTTTCGCCAAGAACACTGCCTCGTAATAATCCTCCTCCGGCCGCATAACTAAATATATTCCCCATTAAGACCCTCCTTTGAGCGCTGCACCGCAAACGAATCGAATTATATTGCATCCATAATAATCTTGGTACGAGCTATACAGTGTGTTTCAAAAAGTTAGGGTCAAGCTTCAGGGGCAGCAAAAGTAGTATTCAACGAAACAAGCAAAAATATCTCGTTCCCTGTAGCTAATATCTTATAACTCCGAAAATAATGCTATCTATTTTAGCGAGATTTATCTCAGTAGTGAGATTTATTAAATTCTCTTCGCTTATTTTGACGAGTAATATATGATCCCGAAATTTGACACTTTTTGAAATATACTGTATATTCAAGAAAGAGAGAAAGAAACAAAAACGAAACTTTTAGTCGCGAGAGTTTATCGCAATGAGAAAATCGCCGGTGACTTAAGGCCGGTCCAAGAGTTGACCAGTTGTTGCGATTAATCATCTCGCGAAGAATGCGTATCTAATTCTCTAATGACGACGACGAATAACGACGAACGACGACCCGTTTCCGCCATGCAAAACCTGATCGCTGATTTCCTCGCGCGACTTCAACAACTAGTGTTTGTACATATATATATATATATAGACATGGAGCAGAAAGGAACGTAAAGCGCGCGATTTATTGGCAGTTCGATGGAAGTGAGGCTCGTCAGCTTGACCACGGGCGCGGGCCAATTAGCGACGCTGCGTTGTCCGCGGTTTTCTTTCTTCGATGGCTCGCTCCTATCTACCAGCAGTTCGTTTTACCTTCTTTCTGCAGATAGGACAAAGGAATCTAACGCCCTATAATGTGATTTGAGGGACTGGGCCTAGGACAAGATGAAAGAATTTCATATGGATCGATATCGGAGGATTGAGAGATGGATTAAGAAGAAATCTGTGGTTCTTCTAATTCTTGGGAATTTCTTATTAGTATAAGAGAGTGACGTCTGTATTACTATACTTGGATGTGTGTCGTGTGTAAGTAAAATTTTACAAGTCACAAGTTGTAAGAAGAAATTTTACGAGTCGTAAGTTACCCGAATTGATCAATTCTATAGCACATGACAGCGACAAATTTGGCAATAGAATAAATGAAATTTTATAAGTTATTCGATATCTTGACAGAAAAATTTGTTGGCTGTCAGACATGGACACATATATGTATATCACACGTAGACGCAAAGGGTAGGAAATTCGGAAAAAGATTCTCCACAGATAAATACTCATTTTCTTTTTGGAGAAAGATGGGCTTGTATTATTTTCTACTAAACCTCCCAATTATTAATAGTCAATATCGATAGCGAATCAGCGAACATTCTAATATATCGTCAAAATTCTACATTATCCATCTGTAGTTCATTCTTCACGAGTTGAAGCTTTAATTTTAGATAGAGTTGAAGGTTTTAATTGAAGTTAAAATTTGTTAATCCTATACACAACTATTCACTGCAATCCCATAAACTCTATAAAATCTGAGCTTCATACATATTTTACGCCACCCTATCGAACAACGTAGAATGACGAAGTCTGATTCAACGTAGAAACACACGCGAACACAATGACGCCAATAAAACAATGCCGGAGAAGAACCTCTCAGTCTCTCATCTTAGTCAAATATCCGCAGCGATCTACATCTATTCATGACATCTTATTACGAAGACGAGCGCCATGAAGTATACTAATCGCGTGTACGTATATGCCTAACATGGATGTTTCGAGTCAGTCGAATTCCGCAATTACTATCGATTCTGAGCATCGATAACCGGTATTCTTTCCAGAACAATGGAGTATTGGCCGGCTGGATACGACTTAATCCTGCTCTCATGATACAATCGCATTAGGATTGCAACAATATACCTGACCATGCAACGGCCAGTATCAGAGAGCAACGACAGTGGGTTTGTACTCTCTCCGGACGATCCTCGAATCCTCGAGAGCAGGCTAATAAACGGGCTTCGTTACAGCGAATCGGCTTAATTGAAAGCTGAAATACGCGGCCGCGAGCGTCAGCCACAGACTTTTCTACGTTCGAAACGACGCGACGTATGCGGTTCGAGTGATCGCTCGGATCCACCTCTTCGATGTTTTCCATCGACCGTTTTTTCAATGGACGATAGTCTGGCTCCTCCTGCACAATTTGAGAAATATTGGTAATGAAATTTTACAAGGCACGGGTCATCAATTACTACATAACAGTAATACATTTTCTTGCATAATGCGTTGCAAAGTGCTAAATCAAATGAAATATTACAGTCAAAGTTTACAAACAACAAATCATCTTATTACCGTAGTCGATAAATTATTATGGAATAGAGCTGCAGTGTTTCTTCAAAATTGTTCGTACGCTTTATGCTGACCAATTTTAAGAATATTACACGAGACGTAGAGAAAAATGACGATGTTGTAAACATTACACTTTAAAATACTTAAGTAAGAAGTACTTTGGTACCTGCAATTATGTATTTATCCTACTTCGTCCTGATAAACGAATTTATGGAAGTAAATCGTTTGTTTCTTGATATGTTGAATACTAATCACGCGTCTGAATAATAAACTTAAGACATTTGCAAAAAAAAATGGAATTGATGAAAGAGATTTAAGCAAATATTTGGATTCCAAGTCGTAATTTATATTCACGCAACAATAGACACGAAAGGTGCCAAAACTAAAAGTTATTGGCAACCGTACAGCAAACAAGAACTGCTATTCTAGGGAGAATAAATCTACAAACACAAATATCGTATTCAACGATAGAGCCGAAGTTGCAACTCCAGATTTACGTAAAGGAAGCGCGGAAGGTGCCAAAGGTACATGTTATTATCGATAGTATATGAAACAGGAATAAGATATTTGAGATTCACGTGCAGGTGCTAACCAACGGATTTCTAACCGCGATTTTACGAGGCATCATAATTTTGACCATCAATGTTGGCACGTTGCCAAGAACCGGCCGGCGGCTAGATGCTCACTCGGATAACCGGCTAATGCCGAGGTTTACGCTCTTTTTCGTCCACGAATAGGGTAGTGATCTTCGCGGCGGGCCCCGGAGTCGAGTAATTGGATACCAAAGTCGGGCTATATAATGAAGAGATTATTCGCGCTGCAAAAGATAAGGACCGCGAAATCGCGTTTCAAATTTTCGAGGATCGAGGTTTCTTCGAGCGATCGCCGGTTCCATTTTACGTCGAAACTCGCACCGTGAAATTGATTTGATAACACGTTCAAGCTACATTTTTCACGGTGAAAATTATTGCGATAAAAGGGTGAATTTTATAGGAATGAATTGTCGATTGGACCTGTGAAATTTTTATCGTAAAGGATCTCGAAAGATGAATCTGATTTTCAGATGATGGATTTTCCACGGTGATGGTGGGTGGAACTTTGTTCGTGTTAAAAGAAGAGATTAGTTACAGCGTATAAAGTCACTACGTATTTTCAAGAATTATCGTAATGAAAGTAAGCAACTTGGGCGGGATTATTGGATAAAGAAGAACGTAAATGGCAGAGCGTTTACTGTTCGATATTATGAAGGTGTAAAATACTTTTTATGATAGTTCTTATATCTTTTTATGAAATCGTTACAAGTGAAAAATGAAATCGTGATATATGAAGAAAACACGGGAAGAACCTGAGAACACGCTATTTAATTGATTTGCTCATTTTTATGTTTCTTGATGGGTAAGTTGCAAAGAAGTTTTGTAGGCAATCATATTTATTATCATAACAATCGAAATTTTTTAAACTCCAATAGAGTTAGTAGAGTAGTGGCAAAGTACGTATTTAATTTCACAATCAGATGAAAGGACTGCTTTGGTAACATGGAATTGCTTATCATGTTCTTTCCCTATGGTCTTTATATTGATACGATAATTCTATTGGAGTTCAGTTGTTTCTATATGTCTTGGCTGATTTCAGACAAGTATCTTCACGATTGCTGTAATACCACGTTGTCTATTAGCAACTAAGTAGTACCTATCACATCTCATAAATGTTCGCTCGAGAAAAACGAGACGAGCTGCACGCACGCAATTAATATCCATAGCGACGGAGACGAGGCAGAAAGTGCTCGATAAAATATTAAACTTGCCACGTTTCTGAGGTCCCGTCTGTCCAGTTAAAGAGTTCCAAGTTAACGCCGCGTCTTAACCAATTTTCTATGAATGGTTGGCGCGGTCGTTCTCGTTTATATTCTTCGAGAATTTCTATGCGTTTCAAAATGAAAGAAAAAAGAAAGGAACGATGGATGTGGAAGATGATGGAAACGCGTAGTATCGCCTAAATTAACCGTGACGGCCTAAATGGCGACGGCTGAGCTGCGCGAATTCGAATTCATAAAAATGTTTAAGGGCAATTTGTCTCGGAACATATCGGGGAGAGGGGAAATTGTAAATTATGGGGAAAATGATCGATAGTAATTGCTGGAGCTCGCGTCGCTTCGTTCGATCGCGATTAATGCGCTAAATACCCCGTGAAATATTGTTTGAAAGAGATGAGCGTATAAAAAATGGAACAGCTGAAAAAGATTGACTTTTTTTCAGGAGAATATGTATTGCAATAATTCGTAGGAAAATTTTTTGTAGCGAATTTTGTATATTTTTATGCTGATATCAGATGTATAAAGCAACTCAGATGTCTGAAGTAAACATAATATTTTATTAATATTGCCATAGACTGTCCCAACTTATTGTTATGCAACAGTATTGAAAAAAATAAAATCCACAGATGAGTGTATCAAATTGGAATTAGACGAAATTGATGAATTATATAAATTATTTATATGGAAATCCGAAGTTGAATTTTGTTTAAAAAATAACATCTAACAGACAATTAAAAACTAAAAGTTATGAAAGAATGATATGGATATGGAAAAATTTGGAATTATATTAACACCATATCGTAAAGTCGAAAGTTGGCGTATAAAAATTTCCAGAAAGTTCTCGCCAAATTACACAATATCGAACAACATTCATAACTCTTATTTGGTGCTGTTAGCACCCAGCCGTATTGTCCACAGTAATCACACTTGATCAAGCACAGGGAGGAGCGAGCTCGCGTTCGATAAAAAGGGATCAGTTTCCCCGGTGCAATCGTGAAAATTACACGTCTCAGTCGGGCGGTCGAATTACGTTAGTGCACGTGTTCACCGAACCTCGAAAATCATACACCTCCGAATCTCGTTCCATTTGCGAGTTCGCATCGAGAAGATCGAAAATCGCTACGGTAGAAACTGCCACTCTTAATCATCGGTGCCAACCGACAAACATATTCAAGCATCGTCAAACTTCATCAAGTGGATTCTTTATCCTTGAAAACGTCCGTTTTACGCTTAGAAAAAAATCACACAGTCGATCGAAACGATCACGATGTCGATTTAGTTCGAGGAAACGCAACGAAATTACGGCAATGGGGATTCTGTAAAATTAAAAAATGTAATATGGCGGAATTGGTCGAGTAATATGGGTTATCAACGTGAAAGGGATATACCGTTACGAAACGCGATAATCACCGCGAAATATTTCATCGCGAATCGTGTGCGTGAAACGGGTCGACGCTTCGAGAAACCGATCACCGTGTCGTTAATTATCGAAGCCGGGCCATTTGTTTTTCAGACGATAGTAATTGACCGGAGCCGTTGACGGGGTGCGCCTATCCATTGTACAAGATGTGGTTACATTGGAAAGGTGGTGCATGATGCACTGAACCAAGATCGAATTCAATATTTCGCGTGAATTCCAACGACTGGGTGGTCGATGATATCCGCGTTTCTCTTATCGATCAATTATACTAGGGATGCGTTATATATGGGCTAGCGTGTAGACCATCCGTCGATTTTAATGAGATTCGCGACACGATTTGAATATTTTTTATAATTAAAATGTTTCGTTTATTCTGGGATGTTGGGCTACAACTGATTCGTTAAGGGAAAGGAAGGTATACATTGTAACGGAAATATAAAAATATTTCAGACGTTAGAGGATATCGTTATTAACGTAATGAAATTTAATTATTAGAATAAAGTTTCGCGTAGTATTTAGAATTCCTATTATATGTGAATTTGTTCCTTATTTAGAGATTTCTTGCAACCACTTGTTAATTGAAGTTAATTCATATTCGTTCATTTTGTCATTTAGTCGTAATTTAACACTGTTATGTTATTTGTGGTTAAAAACGCTTCTTATATCGTAAAATTACATTAGCATACTATAATAAACTGTATTACATAATATCTTACTAATTCGATATAAACTATCCTGCAGTTTCAAAGTCACGCATCTGACAGTGAGCGAGTAACTTGAGCTCTAAAACCGAGAAAGATAAATCAATCCGAGATTCTTGAAGTTTGACATAGTTTGAGATTTTAAGCTCCAAAACGTTCGAATTCATTTATCCTAAAAGATCGTATTATTCTCACCATAAATCAATTGGTGCATAAATCAGATTTTCGCGTTCTGGCGTTAATCCAATATTAAACAGAATCGATAAAACATAATTTCGGGATAAGTCGTAGGTTCACGAATCATGGCATTAAAATTGAAGTTTCGGCCTGGAGGATCTCGAGCGTGCGTTGTTAATAGGTCATTACGCAAGCGTAATGGAAATCGATAATTAATTGATCCGGCGAGAGTGCACGACCCCTCGCACCCGTGTTAATTGACTCTTGAATATTTATGATTAACGAATTAGCAGCGTTGCTGATCGTTTAATCCGATGCTCGAGAGTCGGCTGTGTGGAATTACACTTTTAAAGCGGACTCACGGTTTCTTGGTTCAACACGTCGCTTGATTACCACTCCATTTACCGCTTCGTTAAGTGGTTAACGTTTTGGTCTACCAAACAAATGTTCATCCTGTGTGATGATATTACACTCTACATATGTATATGTACATGTTGCAGTTACGAACAACTTGTAACTTCAATTCTACTTATTAACGTGTCTTCCTTTTTTTGTATCTTGTATTTTTGTTTTATTTGAATCAGTAATTATTACAACAGGGATTATCACATTTTTCTATTTTGAACAATTTAAATTTCAGAGATGTAGTATCTGTTAGCATTTTGATAACAAGCTTCGATGTTTGATTTAACATAACTCGTTTACTACCAACGAAAAATTATTAACCATACGAAACTAATATTAAAAAATTTCTAAAGAAAAAAAAAAATGAAAACCTTTGTTGTTCGCCAAAATGAAAACGAGACTAAAATACATAAATATCGAGAATTGCAACAGATTTGACATTAGATATCATAACTTGAGTCCGTACAAATCAACGATCACAATAAAAAGAAATTGCCAAACGATAATATAAACACATTACAAACATATTGGTGAAGCGATCAAAAAGCGAAGACCGTTCAGGGAACAATTTAGCTAACCCATAATACAATACGTGCATAGTACGATTTTCGTGCGTCTACTCGAAAACACGCGACGTACTCGATACCACGTATGTCCAATTATGAATAACCGATAGGTCGGTTAAAGCGCAGTCGGAAACGTTATCCATTGCAGTGGCATGCAACGAAGGCACGCGTGGCTCCGTGGTCGCGATCAGATACCGCGTTGCACTTTCGCGTGCGCATACCGCCGCGTTTTTGCAACTTTTGGTATTCTGCATATCGGTTCGCTACTAATGAGCCCGTTGTCCGCGCACTGGGATTCACTGCGATCCCATCGTACCCGCCTCTCCAATTCTCTCTCTCTTTCTCTCTCTCTCTCTCTCTCTCTCTCTCTCTCGTCGTTTATCACGATCCTATTCCGTCCGGAGCGCGGGCAATTTGCGGTTTAGGCAGCCGACTTTCGCGTGGCCGCTGAAAACGTGCCACGGCTCGCGCGGATGTTGACGAGAACCGGGGTTGGATAACGAGAAAACGTGTGACCCTGGTTCGTTAAGGTTCCATCGTGTCCCTGTTGCGATTTGATAAGGTAATGGTTGAAACGTGTGACGAAAAAGCAGCTTTGCAGATTAAGGAGGAGGATATTTAGGAGAATGGAAGCTGAGAGAGGCGGATGCTAAGAATCTTTAGGGGTACGGAGAAAAGCTGTGTTGAAAATTAGGCTGGGGTTGGTTGAATTCTTTTTGACGAACTCGAGTTTTCTCTTCAACTTATTCAAATATGATATTTGGAAAATGATTATTCAAGCAGTAGATGATTTTATTTGACTAGATGTTAGTACAAAATATTCGAGAAAGAATTCTTTAAATAATGTAAATATAATATATATATTGATTTACAAATGTTTATAACTAGAATGCGAATTTTCATAATCTATGGGAAGTTTGAAAGTGTGAAAATAATATGCAGAAATATGTAATATACCCAAAATAAAGTATTTGTTATAATATTTAATGGAGAAAACAAATCGTTGTTTAAAATCCATCCTTTTAGCTATGCTCATGAAAGCATGAAATTGTATCAATATCTACGGTATATTTATAATCTTCGTTTTATAAAACGAAACACATGTTTAATATTTTCCATAAAATATTAAAGTATATATAAATATTTTTGAAGTGCAAAGGATTAAGAAAGTTCCTCCCTTTCTCAGTAAATTATCACGAACAGGTAGTATCATCATGTAAACAGCTTGGTGCTGGTTCCCCAAAATGGACCTTCGAAAATTAGACATAAAACTTTGTTTAAACTTCGAGGTCGGCATGGAAAGCAGGATCGTCGTAATTGTTCTGACCTCAGCAACAGGGTAGGACTTGGGTGTAAGCCGAAGAACTTGTCATCTGTAACGAACCCGACCGTAGGAGGTCCTCGTTAGAAGCCTTCAGGATGCAGGTTCGGTCGGTCGCTTCGCTTTACATATTCATGCCGTTCCGAATCTCGTTCGATGCGAACCGTGAATTTCACAGTTGCCAACTGCTCGTCGCTTTATAAGCTTAGCTCGTTCTTAGAATCGTAAAAGATGTTGCGTATTGCCACGAGGGCCAAACTACCGACCTTTAAAAGCTTACAACGTAATGGAATATTCGATAGGATCGAGTTAATAGCCACCCTGGCAGAAGATTATGTCCCGCGGTTATTTTGAAGATTACAGAAATTTTCTTTACTAGTTGTCCTGTTTGACAGGACAGTTAGAGCATTGTTACGATATTATTTAGGGTAATTTTGAAAGGGAGTTCAGAAATCTCTCGTATCTAAATACTTCGAAAGTACCAGATTATACTTGACAAAACGGATCGTTTCAGCAAAAATTGCATCGTTTTGTAAAATTGATTCTTTACTGTAACTTAAAAATCACCGTTATAAATTGGAATTGTACATATATATTAGTAACGCCTTATTTCAGGAGAATGATGTATAATATGTATTTACTCTCAAGCAACAGAATCACACTGATCCTTATAAAAATGGAAAAAAGTTTATAAGAATGTGATGCAAAATTCACATATACACTGAATTATAACCACCATAACAGTACAGTTTTGAGAAATGGTTTTAAGAATGAACTTAAGTAACTGATTTGTCTGACCCTACAGTCCACTTGTATTTAAACGATCCTATTATTAATTAATTTTTAATTAACTATAAAAACTCGAGTAACATCAAGTAATACGAAACCAATGTGTGTGTATCTTGGTGGACATACGCGCGTCGCATCGTAACGCGGTTAGATTTTGTATATCGTATGCGTTAGAATCGTATCGTCCCTTAGCGGAGCCATTTAATTCCACTTAACATCAATTTCACGTTCGCCACCCAATTAAAATTATTCACCGAGGATCAATTACCGCACCCACGAAGCATCCAGACGTCAAGGCCGAGATACGATAAACCAGTCTCGTGTTTCAGTGAAACCGGTTGCTTCATGGTGTTTCACGCGCGAACAGAAACATCACACGAGGATTTCGCGGACGCAATTAGATCTCTGGAAACTGCGTTCCAATTAACGCCCCCGTAGATCCCCGTGGATCGCTGTCATGTTTTATGCAACCGCCTCGTGCAAGTATCTTGCACCTGCGGCCGGTTACAAAGTAATTGTAGATGGAAAGAGGTATTCGTGCGTTCGCTCGTTTCATTCGATCGCATTTATCGTTACACGTACGTACTACGTACGTGTATGATGCAACTAGAACGCGAATATATGGAGTTTATATGGATCATCGGAAGAAGTTTTAGTTGTAAAATGAGGTATAAAAATAATAATTCTATTTATGAATTCGTTATTGATTCTATTTATTGTTCTATTTAAGTGTTTTGAGAAAATTTAGGTAATTTGTAGGGAAGGAAGAGAATGAAAAGAAAAAGAAAAAAGGGAAAAGGGACGAAGGAAAGAAGGATAGGAGGGAGAAAGGAGAACACCAAAAAGTAAAAAAAACCCTTCAGAAGTAGTATTTACTTCTATTTACTGCTGCTGCTATTATTCTAAATTTTAATTAATTATATCATTGACAAATTGTAATACAAAAGTACTAAGTAGTAATATAAGACGTTGCAAGGTACAAGAACATAAACGTAGATGCAACTATGATCGATTTCGTTCCATCGTGTAAGAGATATGTTCCAATAAAAATTCAAATTTCCCCGTCGAAGGAAAGTATGCCGTTAACCGAAACAAACATTATTTCTTTTTCCCTTTCTGGCATAATTCACCGCGCGATAAATCCCTCTTCAACCAGCAAGAGAGAGGGGTGGAAATGCCGGAAATATTTCGCAAAGGAAGCTGCGTGGCGAAATTTACGGGCGGCGAGCTTTTTAGCAATTTATATCCGGCCAGGGCAAGATTGTTGTTCGCCGGCCATTAAAACGGCACGACATCTCGCATTGTTCTGGGCCAATAGCACCGGTGAGCCATTTTTCATGAGAATATTATATCTTCCGACCGATAGCAGAACACGGTCTCCCTTTCTTTCTCTTTCTATCTCTCGTTGCCACGATCCGATTCAACGATTCGAACAGCGAATGGCTCACGCCAGTTCCCGGGCAACGTTCCAAACCAGTGAATGACGCCCACTCAAAGAACTTACGCAACGACGCGCGCCGATGCAGCAGAAAAACACGTTCATTCACGTTTTGACGATGGACAAGCAGTCGTTGCACCGGTCGATTCAAGATATCGTCGCTTTTTTTTCATTCCTACTTGCATCGATGTGCAGTGGCACGTTTCGCGTGTATTCGAATCGTTGTTACTTCGAAACGTTACTCGAATATTTTTCGAGACGGAGGATGAAAGCGTCTGATCGATTTTGTCTGTTGGTGATTGGTTTTTGTTTATAGACTGGTAACACCTGGTTCCACTTTGTTTAATGGATTTATAACTTCTTTTAAGAATGTGTGACTTCTTCGAAGACTATGTAGAGTGATCTCAGGATAAATTAGAGTAGGAGATAATTTAATTAGACTGCGATGAGATTGCAGCAGATAAATTATGACATGCATATAGAGACAGGAAATTTCCTGCGATAGGAAAGGATATACATTCTTTTCAGTTACTAGAATTTGTCTTTAATGTACTGTTAATCTGTTGATAATACCGTTTCAATTTCTTTATTATACCTTTATGAGATACAAATTATACTGTGATATAATACACATTGCTAGTCTTTTATAAATTTACTAAAAATATAGAGCATAATTAGCATAAGAATAAAAAATCTGCACAGGTGTCTTAGTATTTTATAATTCACTAGAGATGACGATTTTAATGAGTACAAAAGATATTTTGTATCACCGTTGTATGATAATATAACACTTTAGTCCTAGAATACCACTCTTACAAGTTCCATTTTTCCCTCCCACTAACTTGCATCAGAAATCAATACGATCGGATAAATTTGTTTCACCGTAAATTTTCTAGTTTCCTTGAAACAATACCCAGGAACCACTACTTGAACACGCTTTTACATGGTAGCACGACGAAATTGCGACCTAACAGCGCTCGTACCACGTGAGAGCTCCTGATTCGCAGGCGGATGATACTGGCCGATAAATCAGGCGAGAAAGTAGCGAGCGTCGCGACTAATTCATACAATTTCAGACAGTTGGTAGATTTATCGGCAGCCTCGGCGCGTGCTCGCATGTAAATAGCAAGAGAGCGGAGCCTCGCGGCTGCTGCAAAATAATTTATCGCGTCGGCCGCGACTGCGGGGAACAACGAGCGCGTGATGGTTCGCCTGTTCTCTCTATAAATCCTTTCGTCCACGGGGGAGAGCATCGGCTCGATTACCCAGTGGCTCGTTCCAGTTTTGTAACGCACCGAGAATATCTTGAATTTCCAGTTTGTCAGGTGAAGACGTCGACGACGTTCTTGAGATGCTATCTTATCAGCTTAATTAGATAAATTCTGAGAGCTAGAGACCTTCGTGGCTTCCGTCACTTATCTCACGTCGTTTTCTTTACGTATTGAGATGTTTTGATATTATTTTTCCAATTGTTTATGTATATATTTGTATTCGTATATGTAGAGCGAAATTGGAGTATATTCAAAATTTTCAAATGTTTTATCGTATGATGAAGTTACAACGAATTTCGAAAGGACAGTTGATGTTAAAAACATGACTTGACACTGATGATGTATGATAGATTCTAATAATTATATTGTATATATGTAGCATAATTTATGATATGAAATTTACAATATTATAGTTGTAGTTAATCCAGAGCTTAATGCTAGCATAAACCCCAATACCAGACCTTGATACTAGTCTTAATATTAATCTACAATCTGCGTTAGACGCTCAGTGGCCGAAATGGATTGTTATACAGAGAATTTAGGATGGATAGCAGACTGCTTAAAACTAACATCCGGAATCCAGTCTACATTTTCCAAAATTCCATTGGGATTCCAGAGAAATCTAGAATGAATTGCAGATGTGAGACTCGCATACTAACTCAGAACTTCTTGAAACTAAGGCGCCGCACGTATTTCTCGACATTCGATAGAGCTCCCACGAAGATACTGCGATAATACTTTGATAGGAGTATTTGCAATTTTATACTATTGACAGATTTCCCTCGAGGATCAATTGGAAGAAGATATATTTATATTTTCAGTTCTACAATTATTGCAGTAGTCGAAATGACAAATTTCTAATTTTTCATAGAGATTTTATAGATTTAGAACGGTGTATTTGTATGAAATTTTTTTAACTTTTAAATACAATTTATAAACTCACTGTATTAAATTCTTCAGAAAAAATATATATATATTTTTATTATAGAATATTAGAAAATATAATGCATTAAAATTACGATTTGTTTTATCAACACTAAATACGCTTATTTAGTTTAGTAACGCAACGTTGCGTCGTGAGGATAAGAGAGTAAAGAGCTACAATAAATTATTCTAACCTTTTTTCTCTGTATTCCCCATAGAATTTGCATCCTTTTTCACCAAAAAGAGTCATTTCTTATTTTTTCAGCACTTACAACATTTACCATCTCAACTCCTCAGTTACGAAAGCGTGTCTTGACACGAAAACCTCATTATCAGACTGCGGATTTTTATACATTTGTATATTTCTATGGACATGTATAAATCCGATTTAAATAGAAATTTCTTACCAAATATTATATATTCTTCCATATTATATGCATTGTGTGCATATCTGTGTCTTGAAATTTCGCAAAAATGCATCAAAATCCGCAGTGTACTGATCGCAAATACTCATTTAAAAAATCTTCGAATTAAGAATCATTTTTCCTTTCTCCAGTAACTACGGTCAGTAATATCGATGACGATCAGCACACGTTTCACCTAATGACACACGTAACTGCGTATCCAAGGCTGACGTAACTACTTGCAGGACAAGTTCGTGGTGAAACTCGTCGCAGCGTTCACGCAAGAATCAAAGTCTGGGTCAATGTTGCCGGCGACCAGTTTCCTCGCCGGTTTGCCTCGCGTGCATTGGTCCCGTTGCGTTTGATTTATCGTGGAAAACGACGGCGCGGCTTGTAATTAGCTTGCGGTTTCTTGGGTGGTTTAATTGGCGGTATTACTTGTTGGATGGCCGAGTGATTGATTCGTATGGGTGAATGTGTGAATCGTGAAAAGGACAGATGTGAATAGATCGTGACGCAGAAACGCGTGATTATTTCAGGCATGGTTTATTATTACCTGTCCTGTCTTTTTTCTATCTTTGATTCAAGTAATAAAGGGGATGTTATAAAGTGAATGTTGTAAAGTACAATTTTAGGTACTGATTAGGTATTTATTCGACAGTATATGATTGTATCGTTGATTATTTTTATCATGACTATGACAAATTAAATATCGCTGTAGTATTATTTAAAGTGTTAATTTAGATAATAAGATGCGATTGTAAAGATATTGTGTTCGTTTTAGGCTCGGGTTAGGTTCGAGTCAAGATTCCTTCAATCTTTGATTTCGATACTAAAATGAACGTTATACGGTATAGTTGCATTCTCTCATCATATGATTTTTATTTATTATGATCATATAAAATTAGATAATATCCTAGTATCGATTGAAATGTTAATTTAGATGATAAAACGAGACTGTAAAGGAGAATATTATATTTGTTCTAAGTTCAAGTTACGTTTTACTTTTTTTGCCAATCTTTGATTTATATAATAAAGATATTACGAGGTAAATGAAATAAAGTATAGTTTAGGTAACAAAGTATTCATTAAGGATTTGTGAT
Organism: Bombus confusus; assembly: GCA_014737475.1. Lineage (NCBI taxonomy): Eukaryota > Metazoa > Arthropoda > Insecta > Hymenoptera > Apidae > Bombus > Bombus confusus. Next base: position 973,031 of record JACXIV010000148.1, read on the forward strand.
TTATTATACGATATACTCGTTTATCATTTTTATCACGATCACAGCAAATCACAGTTATTGGTAGGATACTAATTAAAGCGTTAATTTAGATGATAAAAAGAGATTGTAAAGGAGAATATTGTTTTGTTTCAGGTCGTCGGTGCTTCTTATATTTATTATAGGATTATGCCTGCACGACGTCTTTGCGAAACACGTGAGTATATAAGCTTGTTATTTTATTTTGATCGTCATTTTATTCAACTTTAACGATAATGACAAAACGTTTTCGACAGAACACCCACTCGATATGTTGAATGAGCCACGGTATCGATTGAATTATCTTAATCAACGCAATTTGTACAAAATATCGAAACATAGAATGTAGAATTTATGTCAAATGAGTCTCACTCATTAGCTCTGCTAATCTCGAATTAAAAGCCACGGGTGGCCTGTCGTGTTCGATGTAAAACGCCATATTTGAAAAGAATCTTTTCAATAACGATAAAATTTGGAGATTACAGCGTCTTTCAAATGAATCTCAATGCTCAATAGACAGTCCTTTAACATTACAGTATTACAACATAGCTTTACATATACAAGTATTACGAGGATCATAACATTTGTTTCCAATTTTAATGCTTTACAAAGAATTGCTGCGCGAATAAATTTCTCTAATTCTTTACAAAATTGAGTATTTGTATTAAAATTGGGAATAAACTTTAAATTATAATTAGTTAGAAATTTCGTTGACATTTCTCCTACATCTTACAAAGAATTATTGAATTAAATGGAAAATTTAAGTAGCATGTGACTATATCATCTTATTACACGTATTATATAATATCTTATAATTACTTTCCATCTTAAGATTCTATTACATACTGCGACTGTAAGCATATTTTTTAAAAATTGTTAACATCTCGTATCATTTTCTGTTAGAATAACGAGATTTTCTTAAATTTCCACCTTATCTCAGGATCACACACGAATCGAATCAGAAACTTCAACAACAATATTTTCTCAATTCGCTTTCTAGCGGTAAAACGGAAACTACTTGGCTAAAACCATTTTTCCTCGTATAAAGACGCTCGAGAGACCACGAAATGCTATTCAGGGTAAATAAAGCCCAAATATTCTGAAGATATCATCCACGCGGTCCCTAATTCCGAAAGAAACAGTCTCGAGGCACGAAAGGCACCGCGAGAAGGTAAAAGAAATAAGAACGAGCGTGTGGAAGATCTCATCGTTATGACGCGAATATTCGCGTGCGAAATGAAAGTCCAGCTTTGTTTTACTAAAGAAGAATTTCAGGATAAGAGTAGAGGCGTCAAGGGGGAAGTAGAAATGTGGAAGACGAGAAACGATAATCTCGTTGCTCGGCCGCTGTTGCTGCCGTTCCTTTTGCTGTTCCATACACGTACCTACACCTTGCATCCGTCTTTCATGAGAAATAACTCACCGTAGGAATAACTCAGGATCGTGTTACCCCCTCTGGCCCTTTTACGCGACGCTTTGCTCCATGAACGTGTCCCCCTTTCCCGTATTCTTACCTCGGGACCAACTCTGCGGGTGTTCGTTCAAAGCTTTGTTCGAAGAAATCTGAATTGATTAATCGTCGAGGAAGCGGTTTTGTAATCGCGATTATAGAGGATGAATTGTGGAATAAGAAATAGGAAAACTCGTTGCAGATTTTGTGTTACTTTCTTGTGTTTGATTCAGTTTAGGCTATCTTGGTTTTCTTTGAATATTCAGAAATACGATTTTCTTAGTTATATATGCTACGACGGGTACTTTAATATTACGTGGAACGTACATACTTTCTGCTGATCAAGCACGAATTTGACTTAATTTAATTTCTGAAATGTTGAAACTTCCAGACGATCGGACATTTCACTAAATAAGAAGACTACTGAGGAAAAATATGAAAATTTAGATTTTTCATTTTTTTAAATTCAATACGCTGCCGAACAATCTTATGTTACTAACAAGAAAAACATCTGTTTTTCTCATCTCGTTAAAAGCTAATTGTATTCTTCTTTTTGCTAAACTTTGTGGTACTATTTAATGCGGTATTAATTATTTCTATGATACTTAGTAGGGACAATTTTTTGCCAAAGTTCTATATTCCTAATTGTATTCTCAAAAACAAATTTGCACAAAGCTTCCCAGTCAGTTCATTACACTGTGCATGTAAATAACGTTATACCAAACTGATAAAACTAACTGTGAAAATATCAATATTATCATTTACTGATCATCAACGTTCCAAGATAGCAATCGTTCCATTTCCTCGTCGATTCTATTACGCTCATTCGGAAAGAATATCCTGCAATTCGGTAACACGCGTGACAGGATATCCAGCAACATATAAAATACCAGCTACGTCCATTTTCCGATTTCGAAATCGTATCGATTTCGTGCTTGTCACGAGCTTGTCACACGCGCCAATATTTTAACCGACACCCGGAGATTACGTTTAAAATCCAAGCTTACAATGCTTCTCTCTGTAAAAAACCACGATGTCCTTAACACTGACTGCAGATTATGCAAACTGGTATTTTTAACACACTCTAAAAGAGTAGAACTTATGCACACATTTTTTTCATTTATTAGTATTATACTTTAGATATTTTATATATTTTTGCATATTTTCTGACACTATTGAATTTCTCATAAACGCATAAACCTCCACAGTGATTTTACTGATGGGATTATTGGATCAGAGGTCAAGAGAGTCGACACTGTCTTTCCGTAGTTTTAATTAGTAGTTTCATAAATTTTAGTTAGAATACAATGGTATGTCGTTGAGGAAACGTGTTAAAGGAATAAAAAGCGCAGAGAAAACGTTTGCAAATCTTTGACTCGCACTTTTACGACATTTTCACCGGGTACAGTGGAAACGCGCAAGAAAGGCAGGAAGAGAAGCAGTCCGAGTGTTCTCATCGCGTCATTTCGACCCACGCTATCTATTTTACTTTCTTGTTTTCTCGCTTGCACATAAAGTTTATTTCATTTGCAGTAATTTACGCAGTGTTTTTGTATTACGTATTTAGTATGCTTGCGCTGTTACAACAATTAGATTCTGCAGTAATCTTTTACAATCGCAAACGTGAACGCCAACCTTTTAGCGGCCTATGTGACTAATTAGAGTTCAGGTTTCTTCTGACTAACGCAACGTATTTGCAGGCACGGTCTACAAAGTTTACGAGGGCCAGAGTACAAATTATTGTTAAAGTCAATTATAATGTGTTCGAATTCATTGTTTCGTTATTCGATAAAGATTCGTAATATAGTTTTCCACCTATCCTATCAAATATATAATAAAACGAGTGGATTATAAAAAACAATACTGATGACGTGAGCTGTCCAAATAACATAGTAATTCTCGTAATTAATAATGGAACCAAATCACTCACGAAATAACCCAATAATTTTCATAATTACAAATGCAATCAACCAAATTTATCTAATTTACAATTGAAATAGATTTCTCATTTCCCTACTTTTACGCTCTGTGCTCAAATTCTTAGATCCGTGATCCACGATTTTCTCTGTTAAATAGCAGTTAAAATGTCGTGAAAATGTTGAAGAGAGACGCGTCAATCTGGCCGCAACTCTTTAGGTCAGTCTCGTCGATCTTCGTACGTCGGACGAATGCAAATGATCTCGAGAATCTATTGGGAATGGAGCACGGTATTCTTGGAACGTGAACGTCGATAGTCGGAAGTTGTCTCGTGGTTCGGAGAAAACCTGTCTTCTCTAGATTTGTAATTACCGTACGCTGCTTTTCTCTGTTTATGTGCACATTTAGGTGTATATACGAAGGATCAGAGGGTTCAAAGGATCATAAACGAAAGAAAGGAAAGGAAGGTATCAAATGTGGTACTTTGAAACTATGGTATATAATAAGAGCAATAAAGCACCGTGAATAGCGGTACGATCAGGGTTTTCACGTAACTACGTTTGCAATGAATGAAAGAAGAAATCTCTCGCGACTAATGTCCTTCGTTCTCTTACTGACTTTCAACTCTGAGAGAATATTGGAATATAAAAATATATGGAGCATAAACATAATTCGTGTACCATGGTAATGAATGGAAGAATCTCGAATTTTCCGCAATTATTAACCTTTTCGCGTTGCATGTTGTGTTGAGCCATGAATTTATTTATTTTCAATGAAACTGATCCAAATTTTAGTGCGTTATATCTTTCCTAGAAACAAATCCGTCAGAAACGAAAAATATATAAAATATTTTTGACAAAATTTACATTTTATGTTTTCTCGAATTTAACCCAGGCATTCCTGAATTCCTCTTTTCTGACATTTTTCGCAATAATGTCATTCTTTACTTGACATTTAAATCGAACATATTAATTGATAGTATCTCTCCATAAAGAATTTCCTCTTTTCCATTTGTACAACACTTCCTACATCAATGTGAGTGTCCATAAAAATAGTTACAAAACGAGGATGACATAACGGCACCATACGAGGAAAAGATAAAGGACGATTGTACAGTTCCTGTCTTCCAGTGAGGAAATGTGGTGGTGGCGGAATTTACGAGGAGCTCGAATCCGTACCTATCAGCCGCGATGGATTAGGAATGAAGTAATTAAACTCCTTTTACGAGTCTCTATCTCTTTGTGCTCGTCTTCGCAGTATCCAGCTCGTAAAACGAACGCGAAGAGATTTTATGGGCCATTTAATAAAGTAGATACATTTTTTGTCATTGCACACAGAATAGTTTATTTTGTAAAAAGAGAACAGGCCGTCAAATCCAATTTTCGAATTAACACGTAAATGAATTTTCTAACGAGTCGTGACAGAGCGTGGTCAATCCCCTGGATGCTTCTAAATACAGTTTAAAGCCATTCTGTTATTTCGGCAACGTTTTTTCCTCAGTGCTCTTAAGCCGCGTGTTCTTAAAACGTAGCAGGAAATGGAAATAAAGCAGCAGTTCGAAAAGTTGCTGCTCAGGTACTTCTTGGAATTATGCTTTTTGTTTCTTGCAATGCGTTCTTTCTCTTTACTTTCTGTAAACGTTAATTTTCGTACGGTTCTCGCTTTATATTTGGCTGTTTCGCTGTGGCGCAGATGTAATCCGGGAAACAGGCTACAAGCAACTTTTAATTGTATCTCTGTGGAATAAGCACCGAATGGAACAGAAATTTCAGCAGGAAAAGGAAACGCGCCAAGTCGTAGCTTGCAGGCTCCGCGATAGTTAAGAAACACGATAACTTATCTGTGATTACCTCCGTTGTGACCAGAATCTTTGCAAACGTTAATTACATAAATAACTTTACAGTAATCCGATAAAGCTTCGCGTTTATGCGCCACTATAACTAAAAATCAATTTGTAAAATACTTTATTTACTTTTAAGTTTTCATGAATCTTAAAATCATTAAACTTACTTTCAATAGAATTCTCATTAAATATATAATATAATTCCATACTGAAGAACAGTATGAAAGAATAAAACAAAAATACTTTTTGTTACTACGGCCATGATCCCACAATAAACAATTTTCTACATAAATCACCCACCAGCTATAGAAACCACACGAAATTTCTACCACTCACAGTTACACAAGATGATTGCACGCCAAGATATTACATACCTTTAAATGTACAAAGATGTACAAAGATATAAAAGACATCCAAATTAAAGCAATGCAAGAAGATTGTCCATTTGGATCTCATTTTTCGAGCTGTATTCGTAAAAGCATAATTTGCATTAACACAATCCAACGACAATACTTCGGACAGATCCATCCACACAGGAAATACTTGCCCAAATATATCGCAGACAGAATCACACAATCGCAACGTCGCTTTAAACGAACTCGTTTATCCCCAACTCGTCTCTAAATTGCACCCTCAATGTCGCGTTTAAGCCTACCTATTACCCCGCGCAACGCATCGTACATCATCATTACCAAATCCTGTTAACTCGTCCGTCTGCCAGAAATCCCGCGATTCAGTGTCGTCCGTGATTTACGCGAGCGGGAAGAAAGGAAGAAGAAGAAAAAAAAAGAGAGAAGTTACGGGAAAAAACGCGTTCGTTAACGCGACGCGCGGTTGCATCGCGCGAAGGCTCGAAACGACGGCTCGTCAACGAACGAAGCAGCGCGATAAATTCACCGTCGTGTCAGAGACATTCCCATTTCGCCTGTGTTATCGGGCCGGATCTCGAGCAGACGAAATCGTCGTGGCAATTTGCACGATTCGAGCACGGTTCGTCTCTGCGAGCAGTCAGACGAGCGGAATGTATACGCGGTGATTATTAAGGGAAAGGCGTGGTGGTGTGTACGGTTGCGTTCGTTCACGGTTCATCGACTGACCCAAGCGACATCAACTTCCCCGAACCATTTAATTAACTCTTCCCTAACCGCAATCTCGTATGACCGTCGAATTTCAAGGACCAGTGGCCACCGGAGATCCTAACGCATTTCATGACTGATCTTCGAACAAATGTTTGCGGCATGAGATCTGTTTTGCAGACACTTTGTAAGTAAATGTTGGTATTTCGGTACACTGGTTGGTACAGAAGGTATATCGTGTCTTAGTGAAATTCTCGAGTAATTATTGTAGGTAATTCTTGAGTTATTGCGGTTAGTGCATGTTCGGTGTGGTTTGAATGAGTTTGCGGGTAATTATGTAGAAAATTGTTTAATGGGGAATTGGAAGAGTAAAATGGATTTTTGGTTTTCTGTTTTATTGTTTTATGTACAGTGACTACAGAAAGTATCGTAAAGTAAGTAGAATGAGAAGTCTGTCTTCGTACAAGTCATGTTCCTCGATTTGAAGCTGTTTGAATAACTTCGTGTGAATACTTCAAGTAAATTACTGGTTAACACTGATAAAGTGATAACTCATGCTGCACGAATTCAGATTGTTTGACCAATTTGAATGAGGCTTAACAGAGAAAGTGTATACTCAAAAACATGGAACACTAGTCAGTGTACGAAACGTGATTGCAATATTTCACGGTCTCCAAACCGTGTGCATAACTTCAACGAGCGTGTAATGAAATGTGGGTCAGAAGTTAAACGAAATTTGAAATTGCCCATTAACTCTTTCATGAACAAATTTATTTTTGTCAATTAGAAAGATTATTTCTTCATTAGTTATTCTCAAATTATTATAGACACACACTTTTTCAGATGATTTTATAAAAAATATATAATATACAAAAATTAGCACAAATATATTTATTATTTATGATAAAGGTTACATTGTATAAAAAGATTAATTTATCTAACACGGCATTAAGCGTGAAAATTGGTTGTATCGTTGGCTAATTAAGGCGCCATTATCTAGAAGTTTAAGGCCAAAGGGCTGAAGATAATGCTGTATGTGAGTCTTTCCAACGATTCCAACTATTCTGAAGTTTCACGAACGCAAGTACCAGAGATGCAGTAAGTCGATGCATTTAAATCCCCGTTTTTGTTGCCAGTTCTGCTCCACCTTTCATAACACGAATTCATGGTGTGCATGATTAATGATCTCCTTCTTGCCGGGAGAAGTTATCGTTCTATTGCTGAGACGTTGCTACTAAAAAGCATTCGTGCTTATCTAACCACTAATGTCGCGATTATTGGTCCATACTCCACGAAAATGTATTTTAGACGTGTACATGTTATAACGACGTTCTCATGGGAAATTATGCGGCCGATAGAACTTTTCGTCCTTTAGAAAATTTTGATTGCTTCTTAACCTTTTGATACTGCATCCATACAAAGTTCGCTTAATGCCATAATAGAGAACTATATATTCTAACTGGGAAAATTAGTCAAAAGGGAGTTTAAATGGATGAAGGATATAATTTTATTAACGTAGTCATTCAGTCATCTCAAACTGGAATTTTGACATATAGTTATGAATACTGTGTCTTTGTTTTAAACCTGTTATTTTCATTCGATCATTTTCGACCCAATTATAAATTTCTTGCGTTAAAATATGGCTGCATACTACTGCATACACAAAATATGAAAAATTAATGTGATACATGATCTCTCACTTCAATTTTGTGTTAAGCATCTTAATACGAATTCTTTTCTTTAGCAAAAATGAAACATTTTATGGAACATTAAGGTATAAGAAGCTATCATTTTTTAGAAATAATCAAAACGAAAATGAGTGAGAAATAAATTGCTCCACGTAGTATTTCAAGACTAAAATGAATATATGAAAACTAACATGATTTAAATATATTTTTTGAAATTTCCAGGTAGGATTATAAATTAAAACTTTTCATACATAGATTTATAAGAAATTTTATCTTGACATATAGCATACTTATTCAAATTTAGATGAAAAATTGAAACGACTTTTTCAAGCTTCCACATTCTAGTCGAGATTATTCAATCTTCCATCAGCTTCATTCACGTCAAAGATCTATCAAATTCGCTTGGATTTCGATTCGATGAAAAAAAAATTCTCTATAAACGTATGAAATCGTTTTCGAGCGAATATGATTTCCAATAGAATAGAACGATTGATGCGTTTTATCGAGGTGCGAACGAGAACGAGCTCGACAGGTAAGCGTATACGATCGAGCAGCTTAATTCACTGTCATCGAGATTATGTTAATCTCGATGCGGAGAAGCGGTGGCTCGGCTGAGTTATTCGATCGGTGGTCGCAGAAAGCCTCTCCTGCGGATCGTTGCCCTCGGGATATTGGATTATGTTTCACTGTTAACAGGTTACGTTTCGTATCTCGCCACGGCAGACGTGCGACGCGCCGGAGCCAATGCCACGGCTAATCGACTACAGGATCGATCATGGAAACGAGCGTGATCGACACTGTCAAGATTGCCGAGCCTCGATCCGTGTCGATCGTCCCTTGTTTGATCAACGATTCGACAGCCGATGAAACCTACTGAAAGAATCGACACCGCGATTGAAAGTTAATATAGTGTGATATTTTGCCTTGGTATTTAGCACGATAATTTTAGAATTCGCAGCTTTTACTTGGATTTTTCATGCATTTCGTATTTGGTTGATTTGTACAGGAAATTTTAAGAATGATTCCAACAGAAAGATTCTGTAAGGTTTAGAATGTTCATATGAATTTGTGAAAGAATAGATACTAGAATTGAAAGTTAATATTATACGGTATGAAGTTAGTAATTGGGGTATATTAATTTTAGGATCCTCCTGGGCGGATTTTCTGTTTTAAATGATCTGGAGGAAGTTTCAAGAACATTGATAATAGAAATGTTTCATAGAAAGTTTCCGTGAACTCGCAATCAGTGAAAAATTAATCCAACGAAGAAGAGATTTTGTTCGATTGTTAATTCGAGTACTGAACTTTTGAATTCCATCTTTATTATTTTATATTCATCATGAAGGTATTTAATAAATGCAACGTTTATTACACGATTTTTCTCATAAATTGAGAAGTTATAGAATTTGAAATATACAGTTTTGTATAAATTGCTCATATCTCGCGAGTCGGATGAAATGGAAGGCCGTTTCAGAACAGAAACAATTCCTCGGCGCATTCCATGGTCATTTGGACATCGTTCTGGAATAGCGACGCGTCAAGCCGCAAAGGTGCGGACGTTGCACTTCCTCGACGCGTAACCACCTCGTATTAGCATAAATTAGCCGGTCGTCCATGGAGCGTCGTAAACCTTAACAATTGTAAGGTCCCCGCTTTGATGTCAGAAACGGCTGAACGATCGTCCGCTTTAATACAGTGACGCGCGCACGGTGAAACATTGCACCGGGTTAAACGCATTCTTTGACATAATTTGTGTAATTGTGGCACGGCTTTCGCGCGTTTCTAAATGCTCAGTCAGGAATGAGCGCAAGCAACCAAATGAACGGTGAATAATTCGTCCTCCGTCCACGTTCTTCTCTATAGCGAATTCTAGCCAAATTATATTCGCCGAACAAATAACGTAAATGTGTCTGCGGATTTTTGGAAACTGTCGAACAAAGATGGAACTTAATCGCCATCTAATTTTGATAATTCTACCTTTTCTCTGTAGTCATTCTTATCAAATTTTCGGTTCCGTTTAGAGGAAAATTAGAATTTCAGAAGGAAAGAAATTGTATAAAAGTCGAAGTTGAAGCCTTCAAATAGTTGATAAATCTATATTTATTGGAAAATTATTTTCGAAATGTTCAATAGAACTCAAAAATGCACGTTCAAATCTACGACCAAATAAAAGGACAGTTTTGATAACATGGAATTGATTATTATTGAACTGTAAAATCGCTTATCATATTTTTCGTCTGCGATCTTCAATCCTAATTGAAGTTTCAACTTTCTGCATTTACACATCTATCAATTATTAATTACGTTATTATCTATTAGTAATAACGACGCAAAGGAAAATAGTGGAACAATATCAAAAGGAAACATCGAATACAACAAAAAAGAAAGAAGATGCAAATAGAGCACGTTCCAATTTCAATCTAAAATTTGGCCAACCATAAAATGGTCATTGCCAATACGAGAATATGACACGATACAGGAGAACTATATATAACAACTAACCATTCTAACGAAGCTTTACGAGTCATGAGACAGCGTACCACGAATAAACGCACAGTCACCAATAACAGACAACGACTCGACTCGCGGGAACTGGGTTAATCCAAGAATTCTTATTCCATGATTAACGAGAAAAAGCGGCTAGAAAACCCGGCAGTTGTTTTAATTGTACCCAACAAAAGCAACTAGGCTGCCAGAAGTAAACGCCGTCTTGCAATTTAGTCGAGCCGCGTCTGCTAGTCTGGCGCAGAAATAGCCGATCATTTCACGCGCGTGTCGCCCGATGATGTAAACGTAAACCATACAACAGTAGCAGCTGGCTTCACGTACACGGAACGGTTAGTCACCGCTTAAGAAGCCGGTTTAATTACATGATTTATCGCGAGCTAGTCGCGATCGCGGCTATATTGCTGTGAGAATTGCCTGGGACCCAATTTTCCCCTTTTATTTTTCAAACGTTCCCTTTATAGCTGCGGTATCAAAGGGAATGAAGTGAGTCATTGATAATATTCGAGATCTTGGAATCTGCACAGCTGCTGGATCAATCTTAGGAACTGTGTCATGGGTTGAATTGAGATCACTTCTTCTCGGGAATCTTTCATTTAAATTTCTTAGTTGAGAGCTTTTTCTTTTTTTTTTTGTTTGACAGAGTGACTTTAAATTAGGAATATTTGGCTGATTGTTTTACTAGGAATTTTGTACGATGTACGAAGAAGAGGATGTAGAATACTATTGTATAGAAGCACTTAACAATTTTTAATGAATGTAATTCTGTATAATTCTAAATTTTGTACTGCATTCTGTATACATATTCTATATTCTGTATTCTGTATATTTAAATTCTGCATTCTTCTAAATAAATTACAGACGATCTTCATTTGACAGAATTTTTATGAGTTGTCAATTAGTTCATGTTTACCTTAACTGACTCGGATGTAAGTTTCACAAAGATAGACAATTTTCACTTCAAGAAATTTTGGCGAATTAACTCGTACGCATCAGTCGTACGATAAAAGCTTTCGATATTAAACAAACATACCAACTATTCGTATTTTTACTCCGAGGTTATATTTTATTATGTATCATCAATAAACTATGCTTAAAGATTCGAAGATATCCTTAAATATCCTTAATAATTTACAACTACATAACCTATAAGTCTACTGACCTACCGAAATTCCAAAATATCCAATATCTCAAATACAAAATTTCGCACCCCACGTTCACCTCTCGCTTTTCTTCATTGTAAATCAATCCCTACCATTCGTTAACCTTTCACTTGAACCGCGAGTAACTCAGGCGAGCGAGACCGGAAGTCCTTGCCAGCCAGAAGAAGGAACATCGAAAAATTACGATTCTCCGAGCGACGACGCATAAATTACACCGGCCACCGGGTGTTCGCCGTCGAAGAAGAAACCCGGCGTTTTAATCTGCACGGTTTTCCCTATGTCGGTGGACCTCTTAGAGAAGTGTTTTGCAAAACGGAATCCCGTCTACGGGGTTTTATAGTCACCCACGTTGCAGTCGTGCCATTATTATCGTCGTATATTCTCACGTTACGGTTCCACGCGACACACGGCGCAGATGCTCACTGGAAAGAAAAGCTTCTGAGTCGACTCATGCGGAAACGCTGACGACACTTCTGGCCCATGTGTTCTCCCACGCTCCACAAAAATTCACGTACAGCTGTACGAAACTTATTTACAGCCTGCCAGCCTGTAATCTCTTATTTTTTTCGCTGTATCGCGGAGGAACGACCGGAAAAAGCGCTACGAGGAACAGGAATATGGAACCCTTTGAAGCTTGATACGACCGACGTAGAGACTTCGCGACACATCTTTAATTGCGACTGGCGAGACTGCAAAGGGAACGAAGACGCTTCCATAGAATTAAATTCGTCTTATGTTGCGAGATTTTTCTTTTGCTTTCTTTTTTCTTTCACGTTAACCGGTTGCAGTTGGAGAGTGTTTTAAAATATGGACGATCGAAGATCGTTTGCTTGAAGGCTTCGTCGAAATTTGAAATGATGATTTTCTGTGGTGTGTACAATAAAAAGTAAGACGTTCTGTGTAAATTTAGAAGGTCTGGAACCTTTGGGATAATCTAAAGTTCGTGTAATTCTTAGGAAGCACCATTAGCCGATCCTAAAAATTTTGTAAACTTGAAATTTTTGCTATAAATTTTTCTAAAGATTACAAAGATTGTCGAAATTTTACCATTTTCAAATTTTGCAACTTCCCAAAGATTTCTTCCAAATCATTCGATCTTCTCCAAAATTCTAAGTTTTGTAATTTTCCAAAAATTCGGTTTTGTAATTTTTCAACAATTCAAAAGATTTCCTAACTTTCGATTTCTTCCACAAGAAGTACATAAATAACAACGAGCATGCAAAATATCATTTCGCTATTATTTCAAATACCACATTTAATCTTGATATATTGAAAATACAATTAGTATCTTTGAGAAAAAAGAAAAGAAGGGAGAATCATTCGTGTAGTGTTTACCGGCTAATCTAAAATCGAACATTGGCGTGTCAGTGGATAATTGCCTCGAAATTGTTTCGTTGGAGGTATCGTGAAAACCAATTTAAGGTTCACCCGTGGGTTAACTACTATTTTGTATACGAGTAATCGACCAAGACAAACGCAGAGGGATCGGAGAAGGAATGGATGGGTTTACAATGCGTAATTGCATGGATGTTTAATGGAAGATAGATTTATTGCGTTCGTATTGATTATGCCGCATGGAATTCATCCGATTAGCAAGTTACGGCACAGAGTCACGAGTCTCGCGTTAAATTATGCCCAGCTTGTGTTCCAACTTTGATGAGATCATGAAACGAGATTCCCCGAGAGTTACTTAATGTATTGGCCGATGTTTGAATAAATCTCGTTGCGTGTTATCCAACATGGTGCACCGGGTCGGTGAAGATTCGAAGATTTATAAGCTCGGTTCTGAATTACCGCCGCTTGCACCGCACAATTCTTTGTATGTGCGTCAATTAAAATATTAAAACAGTGAGAATTTTCTGTATATTTATGTAAATTAAAGAACGAAAGAAGCAATCAGCCTGAAAGAAGAAAACAGGGATACGAATTTTACCAAATTGAAATATTTATAACAATTAGAAAATTTCAAAATATATAGTAATATAATATATAAATATATAGAATACATAGTAACTGTGTGTTATACAGATTATCATTTCAAACCATTTAACTTTTCATACATAAATATATTTGTCCACAGTCCGTGGTCCGAACTCCGTCCACAATCCGTAGTCAAACTGATCGTGAATGGCCCATGTCCATGTTCTCTCTTTGTTACTGTTCTAATCTTTTAAAAAATCTGCAAAAAATTTGAGACGTTTATGAATGCCTCCATTATATAAAGCATCCGTTTAGTCGAATATTCGAAACTAAAATCACCGTTTTTTCAAATTCAACTGTAAAAATATATAAAATTTCTAAATTTCATCAAATATAAATCTTGCCGACTAATTATTTTATGTTATATCGAAGTAGTATTATATTGAAGTTTGTATCTTATTTGTCCAAAAATTTCGATTTATATTACTTTCCCCGGTTCATGTAGCTCCTCTGAAATAGTATCTTGCCTCGGACTATCATGGAGCGATTACTCGCGACCCAGCTTCGTAAATGCGTTACTGGGTTCGAGCCGAGAGCGGCAAGAAATTTAATAAAGTCGGTGAAAAATGAGCGGCTGTTCGGGCCGGTTCATTTATCACCGCTATTTATCGGTCGGAGATACACTTCGATCAAGGAAACTTTCGAAATTGTGCCGCGAGGTTAACTCAGCTCGTGGGACAAGTTTCAACTGGTTACCAGAAACTCTGGAAACTTCCTTCGCGGACCAATAATCTCGAGGAAGTGTACACCGACGCCAGTCGAACATGCAACTTCTCCTTTCCTTTCGATTCTAACCAACGAGCATCTTCGATCCATGAGTCCCAACTAGAATAGGATCGTTTGAATTAGAAGGATGTTTGATCTAAGCGAGTTACCTTACAATTCGCCAAATTTGTTTGTGAGTAACTTTTAAGTAACTTAAAATTAAAAATGGATTGTTTAACTCGTTGTTAGTGATCTCGTTAACGTAGCTAAATATTTGAATAGAACACATCGCGTAGAATACGATATTTTCTCATCCTTTCATTATTATCTTAAGGACTAACGATGTCACATAATATGCAACAACTTTGATTATTTTGTGCAAAGTTTACGATTGAATTTTAAGATGTTGAAGCCGACTCTAATAAAGGAACCCTCCTATGCTCTAATATCTAGAATCTGGAATCTAGAACTTAAATCTCTCAGATATTAAGATATAGAAACTGGAAGAAAACGGTAGAGATCGTTAAACGAAAGGCAATCTTATCTATCTGAGAAGGAGAGAAAAGCCGAAGGGCAAAAAGTGTCGAGCGATAATTCTATTTGGAAACGGGAGGGCATGCACTTTACAACCAACCAATGCAAACTGGCTTGGAGCCATGCCAGAAATGGTCGACCGGCGGAAACGTTATGTGACTGCCGTTCTAAAGGTGAAAGAAGAGCTATAAAAGAGAAAAGAGGCACGAAGGAGAACCCAGGAGTCCTTTCAAGATCGCACGATTGTCGCCCCATTTGCTTGGATATTAATCTCCAGCTTTTCTTTCTGGGTCAACTGAGCAAGGGGTACGCTCACCCACTGCGATATTTCTTCTAGGTTTCTAATTTGCAAGTATGAAAGTGGGGAATGACTAGGGGAACGCTCGTCTCTTCAAGTGTTCCGTTACTTCCTTTCGCGGTGGCAGAATCTAGTAGAGTAATATAGGATTGTGCAGACGAAATTAAAAGAAATAGGAAAATAGAAAAATATAAACGAAACCAGGAGTTTCTTTGATACAGTGCTGGCAGTTGAATGAAGTTAAACTGAATTTTGCTAACGTCGGTTGTTTTGTTTGTGTGGGGATCAAGTAGAACGATGCAGAATTATACGGACGAAAGCAATAGAAAGAGAGGAATACAAGAATATAAGCGCAGCCAGAAACTTCTTTGATGGCAGTGCGAAACAGAACTTTGCTAATATTGGTTGTTTTATTCGTGGTAGGACCAAGTAGAACGATGCCGAATTATACGGACGAAAGCGGTAGAAACAGAAGAATAGAAAAATATAAATGAAAGCACTCTAATACCTTTAATGAAGTGCTGAAGAAAACGTTGCTCGGTGTTTAAGCTTTTATTACGTACTTTATTTTCCTTTATTAGAAATCTTTTATTCCATAAAAAGAAACTAGACTTTGCGAAAACACCTGTTGCGTTTCGATAAAATACGGTATTTGGTACAAACTGAGTGCTTTTCGCTGCTTTTATTTTCTACACTTTAGAAATCTGTTACTTCACACGTATCTCATAGTACTGAAATACCAAAAAAACTACAATTTATTACAATTTTCCAACAAATGCGTAGGTATCTTAATACTTATGGCTATAAGCCAGCTTACGTCATCAATCTAAAATGTAGCTATATCGTAGTAATTCAATCACCTCTCCTCGAACTTAAGCCCAGCTAAACCAAAGAAAAACTACACACCTGTGCCTGCTGTTTAACGTGAATCTAGCCCATAAAGCCAGCGAATATACACTCGCAGGCAACGATAACGTAGTTCACGTTTCACCCCTGTCGCTAGCTGGCCGTTCATCACCGCTAAAAGCCTATACCTTATCGAAGCCGACCGATAAGGGGATCACGCCTACGTTGCTCCCCACGAAGTTCACTCATGCTCTCATTGCAACGCAAGACCCAGCACACAAGTGAATAAGGGGGCACTTAACGCGAAACCTTCGCCCTGTGTTCCCACGTCTTCTTCGCGACCTCTGATACTGATAGTCGATAGTTGAACCTTGGCCCTTTGCTTAACCTCTTTGGAGGATTTTGTGCTACAGGAACATTTTGTGCTAAGTGTATTTTCGTGATTCTATGTTTCAGCATCACATAAAATTGAGGCACGAAAGACATCGTCGTCAACATGGAGAAAGCTATTTGCCTAGTAGCTTCGTGTTGGATACGGATGAACCTGAACAAGGAACATGGGGACCATGGTCCACGCCTAGCTCGTGTTCCAGGTCCTGTGGTGGTGGTGTCGCGCATCAGACTAGGCAGTGTCTTGATATAGAGTAAGTGGTTCGAGTTATTTCTCTTGGGGAAGATTTGATAAGTTTGGTTGATGAAATGTGTGAATCGTGATAAATCGACAAATATTTACAACTCTACGGTTTTACGTAAAACAAGCATAATTTGTATTATAGAATTCATTTATAGAACTTTACTTACTTTAACAGGGAATTTATTAATGTTATAGAATAACTATTATAAGAGAATTTATTATCACTGGTAATTTATAAAATCTTGTTAATATTACTTTATTATATTTTTTTACTATAATTGTTATTATATTAGTTGCTAATAATGTTAATTTTACAAGAACAATCAACATTCTAATGACCATGTTTGCCATGGAAACTCTTCCAATTATATATACTTTACGTTAATTACACCTATATATACAGTTTAATGCGGCGAAGAGAACGTTCTAATTAAGTCACTATTACATATCCAAACAGGAAGCACCTGGAGACTTTCACGACAATTCTCAGATACGGTTTTCGTTCCTATAAATATTCACAAGATGTTTTTCCTACGTTTAGAATTTCTTATACCGCGTTAATATTCAATTACAAGACATAACTGCAGGCAAACGTCAACTAAATCGAGCTTAAAATTCCAACGATTTGCGAAATGTTCCCAGTCGGATTCGGTAATGGAAAATTAATTTTTTATCCCGTCTTTTCGCGCAAAGATGGGTTTACTCAAATTCAATTCGGTCTCGTCGCCATTTCCACGCTTCGAAGACTTTTCTGCTGAGAGTTTTTGATGGGTCAACTTCTTGCGGAGAATCACGGTAAATCCTTCTTATCTGAAGGGAGATGCTTGGCTAAGATTAATCGCGACCACCAGCGCGCGCTTCCGGTGTCCTTCTGAAGCTTCGTCTCAAAAAATCTCACAATTTTTTTCGTACGAAATTTGTTTCTACATCGTAAGATTTTATGTTGTGCTTTACATGATTTATGAGTCATTTTTTATAATATATATTTTTAGATCGTATATGAAAGTTTTAAAAGGATGTAAAAAGTTTTAGCTACAACTTTCATCATGTAGGTTTTCATATTATGAATTTTTGTCGATACTTGTTTTTATATTATCTGCGTGGTACCAAAAGAAAAGATCAGGGAACATTAAAGAAATGTCTCAACGTAGCTCGCTCACGCTTATATCGTCTCGAAACTTCGTCTCAAAGAATTTCGCAATTTTCGTATAGAAAAACCTATTTCTTATATTATAAAACTTTAGATGTTTAATTTATGTAAATTATTAAGAAAACTGTTTTAATTAAAGTATATCTAAAATTTGTTTAATAATAATAAGTAACAAATTAATAATAATAAAATCTATTTAATAATAGAGAAATAAGACTAATCATGATCACTAATGCATTCTTCTGATATCGCTTCAAGACTTAATCGTTTCAAAGAATTTCGCACGGAAAGGAAGGTAGCGGAGACCGTAAGTTCGTTACGTAAATGAAACGAGGAAAAGAGGAAAATCGGACGAGAAAACGATGGATATCGGTCGAAGAAATCGAGAGCCAATCGCTAATAACACGTTCGATGAAACGAGAAAGCGGGCTAATCGTAGCTTGTGAAAGCATTCGGCGTGTAGAATGATCTCATGGATGGATCATGTCGTAGGTCAATCTTAATCGCGCTGCTTTGCGGTTCTTTTCAATTTACGAACTTCGTTTCACGACTTCCGCGACTGGAATTTCGAACATGACCATCGTTTCTGCGTCTAGCGTATCTAATTTCAAAGAACCCGATACTAGATTAATTTCATGTTACGATTCGTAGATCGATTATATTGCATCGTAATATCGTGATCCGAAATTGCTGAAGAAAGTGTTCACGATGTGAAATAGAGACTTTCTAGGTGCTATTTTTAATTGTTTCCGATAAAATTTAATTATAACATTTTGATTGGTTTATAATCACTGATTTAATACAATGTTGGGATTAGTAATATATTTAGGTTAATTCTTCCAATATAGGTATTTTAAATTTAATTAGTAAATGTAATAAAATAGTTGTATGGTCCATAACACACACACAAATTTTAAAAACAGAGAAAAACGAGCGTAATCTTCTAAACAAAATACCTATCTAATAATATACAAAAACAATCTGTTGCACCTGTCAGACGAATAAAGGTAATGATATTTCATTTGTACTGTAAAGATTTGCTTTATGACCTAAAAGTAAAAAATGTTCGGGCACAAGAATCTGAAAAACCTTTGTACTAAGTATGTATTTACTTAAAAAATTCTAGCGAGTAGTTCAACTAATCTAGAACGGTAATTCAGCGCCACTTTACAAGTGCATTAAACTCATACGTTAGATTCCTTCCGCCTGATTTCCGCATGAAAATTTCATTCGAATGGAAGCCGTGTAAGGCGAGGGAGCGCAATTTTCCCGAAAGGATTGCGCGCGAATTATTTAGAAACCGAGCCAGCGAATCGCATTTTTTCCCCAGTATGTAGAGGTGGAGAACGTTGGCGGTTTACGGTGTGAAAAAAATTCGTCGCTCCACTTTTCCTTCGAGTTTCCTCGAAAGAAGCTCATTAACGAGGAGGCACGACCGACGCGAGATTTAACGGACCGTGAATTTCCGATTAGAGATACGAGCCGCCATTTTTTCCTTCGCGATCATTGAATCTACGCTTTGCAATCGAACGGATCAGTGTAACACGCTACAAATGTTCGCGTGTTCGTGTTATCTATTAAATTTTGGTACGAGTGGAATTAATCATAAGATTATCGAATTATAGGATTAATTACGCTTCGCGGGAGAAATTGTAATTTTGTGAAATCACGAATTTTTAAACATTTAGTTTGGTCACGATAAATTTGTGATAAATATAAAATTAATTGTGATCCGAGGTAGAAATTATAATTTCGCGAAATTTTGAATTGTTTAAAATTTACTTTTGCGCCTTGTTTAAGAACGACAAATTTGGTATCACTTTAAAGTTAAATCTTAGATAAATATCGGGATTATCAGTATTATTGATTGTTTAACCATACATTCTGTTATGAAAAGGCTTATTGAACGCTATAAAGATGTCTTATCGTTGCAGCGACAATGGCTACAACAGGTGCAGTGGTGCTTCGAGACGATTCTTCTCTTGCAATATTCAGGTGAGTGTGATCTATAAAACGCGATGTTATTATACAATAATTATTCTACTCAAAATATCGATATTTAAAATATCAATAAAGTATTAACACAATAATATAATAAAAAATCCAAATATAATTACATAAATCAAATCAATTTTTAAGTATTTCAAGTATTATTTGGTAATCATTTAAAAATCATTTAATAAACATTATTCGATAACACACACGTTAATTTGATTGGAACAATTTTCTTTTTATTTCTATATCAGACATAAAGAATAGCATAAGATAAACGAATCAAACGCGTAATTATACATCATTAATAGTCATGTAGTTAGAGAAAATTTATGCGATCTATTATTGTAATAGGTCAGTTCTCTGGGCAATCTATCAAACAGCAACAAGGCAGCAACGCGTGTCACATGCTTCAATTACTCGCATCTGCATGATCAATGAGTATCGTTCTCCATTATCTAGAATTGCCCGATATTTTCACTTTGGCTAAACAGCTTCTTAATATATTCTACTCTGTTATTATTGAATCCCTACCAACACGTGAGAAATTATGCTTCTCCTATACATGATGAGTTTAACAAGATTATGTAATGATAGTACTATAGTAATGATGATAATAACGAGTTTATTATCATATATGATTTAACACATCCACAACTGATTGCATTTTCATTATGCATGCTATGTGGAATAAGACTAATAAACAATTTTCGTGCGAAGCCGACTTCTATAGTATATAAATTTACGTCAATAGTTTATTTTCATAATTGACAATTATGAACCAGAAAACTTCCTTAATAATTCGTGTAAAATAAAGTACAATTCATATTCGATATGTGTGCATATAAATCTGTGTGCATACTATATCATACAAATATTACAAAAATAAATTTGCATAATAAACTTGCTATAATTAAAGATTTTCTAAAACCTATATAATATAAGAAATAATACAAAAATTGATCACACAACAATACCTAATCTCATTCACCTTACATCATTTCATGAAAGAAGAACTTCAATTCAAACAAATCATTCTTCACCCTTACTCTTCCTTTCTAAAGTTTCGTAACGTATTGTGAAATAGAAATTCGTCAGCTAAATTTCTCTCAGCTATTCGCGTTTAAAGCAGATCTCTCATCAAACGAACAACTTTGCTGTGAGTAAATATACGTTGCCTGGTGCACGTCCCTAACCTTTAGATATGTCGGTCAATTTCTCGCGGATCGGTTCGACGGTCTTTAATAAAATGATTTATACCATTATTTAATTCAGTTCGTTAAATGTCAGCCGCAGACTGGCTGAACTTTGAACCCGACGACGGATCTCCCATCGACGATCGACGTTTCACGTGTGGCTTGTTCGAAAGAACTTTTGTCCCTTTATCACGCGTCTCGTTCCACAGTTTAACCTGGATCGATCCGGCTATCATTCTCGTCGCTTTGACTCTCCGTACACGTGGCATTGCCCGTCCGACTTTCATTTAAAACCACTTAATCAAAGCGATACTGTTAATCTCCATTCCTTTCTGTCCGATTCGCCCTATTTTGACAAATTGGTCCGACGATCCATTAATCCACACGAACAGTCGCGATTCGAGGGATGTAGCCGCGGGTTCTGCTTGAAAATCTATCTATGAATGCTATTTTTCGAAGAAGACAAACGTTGTTCTCGTTTACTGAGCGTAATTTTAACTTGTTTAACTTTATAAATTTAGACGTGTCCTTATTGTACGAACATATTTATGGGCCAAGAAAAATTGTATTATCGTAATCTTTGAATATGTACTTGGAGGTGAAAAGTAATAGAAATGATCAAATAAATCCGAAGCTGTATTTTCGAAGATTATTTCTGTATTATTTGTTCAGAATTTTTGTAAAGAGAACAAATATGTATTCAAGTCACGAATGCGCTTTACAACTTTAATCCTGGAGTATTACAATAGGATATTGCATTCTCCACTCGTATGTTTTAGCTATTTCTAAGAGATAGCTCTTTGTTTATTCTTCTTACTAACTCCTTGACATGGAAAAACCAAAAGTTTGAACCATTAACGTGAAAAAAGTTGCTTGGGGTGGTACGTAAAATTCTGTTGTTCTAACTATCCAAATTCTATTTTTTATTCATTTTTATAATCGGCATATTTACTGTTTTATAGCGTGATATTACAAAATTAAGAACTTCGTCAATTTGAGAAACTGGTACTCAAAGAGTTAAAACGATTACTTTCTCAACCCTCGCACAGCAGAACCCGAATGTCAATTTGATTTGATATTTGCATTTATATTGATAAAGCAAAGAGTCGATTGAAAAAATTTTTACCTCTATCTGGTAACTAAATTTACTTGAAAAATAAAATTTGTTGGTTTAGTTTGACAATTTTCGTCCGGCGATTGAAACTATCCTCTACTTTTCTATCGCTCGATTACGTCATAAACTATATCCCAAATTTTATAAACACGATCATTCCTTGCGAAATAAATACTTCAAACGATATAAAACAACGCACGATCCTAAACACTTAAACGATCACGTTCTGTTAAAGACACGGTCGATTCTAATCAATCCACGACGAAAATAAACGAGATAGAATTATCGATCAATAACTAGGCAAAACGAAGGGTTAATAATCGGTGACATGCAGCCGGTCCCTGAAACGTTGCCTGTCGCTATATTCCAACCGATGACTGTAAGCTCACGAGGTCACCGGGACGCCGTAAAATCTCTGGCCCAGGTAGCGTTTGCAGCAGCCATGACGATCGTTTCGCAGTACATCCGTTGGTTGATGGACGCGTTGACCCGTTTCGAAGCCGCGAGCAGGGATTAAAAGTTTATAGCCACGGTTAAGATCGCCCTCCCACGAGCCAACACTAAATCTTGACTCGAGGGCACTCGAGGGTGTATTCAGGAACGTTGGCCAGGTTAAAACCGTACGATCTCGCTCGTGGCAATCGTAAACACACGTGGAGACCGTACATAGTCGTCTTCGAGGAAAGCGGAGTGGTCGAGAGTCTCGGAGTTTGGTGAAACTTCTTTTGGAGTTCTCTTTTTTCTTGAAACAGGATTTGTTGGGGAGATAGAATTTTAAAGGTGAATTTTTAGTAACTTCAGTGAGCCGAGTACTTCTCTGTTCGGAGGTAGTATTTTTGGGGAGGAAGAATTTGGGAGGTAGATTAATAATTTCATTAAGTTCTTTGAAAAAGGCAGATTTGTTCAGAAATAATTCTGGAAATAGATTTTTAGTAATTGCTTATCGATTACAGTTTCATTTCTTTAGAGAAATAGCAAGATTTGCTAAGGAGGAGAAAATATTGAAATGGATTGTTATTTAATTCCTCGAGGCCACATATGAGTACGTTTGCAAACCTTTTCAATTACTGAATGAATTCATTCATTCGATTAAAATTGGGTTGAAGCAACTTGTTGAACAAACTTTTTCTTAGACTTGCGTGTTATTTCATTTTTTATCCGATTCCGTAACGAACACTATCTACTTCTTACTCAAACCATGAAACGGAAACAACAAAAACTTTTAAGTGTCGAAGCGTATTGTTAATACTTCAAGTGGCCATACGATAAAAACAACGAAGCCAATTTTTGTTCGTATCGAACTCGAGTTGAAACAAACTTTTGAGAAATTGTACGAGAGTCTCGAATGAGGTTTCCCTTTCGTGTTAAAAATTAATTTCCCCGTCACACACGGTCCACGGGATTTTCCCTCGCTGTTCCTTCCGGTAATTGAAGCTACGTCGTCGCATCAATTTTCACGAGCGCCCGCCACGCCAATCGAGCCACCGATCCCACGGCTTTAATTTCATTTTCCCGAATCACGAACCCTCGATCACGGCCTACCAAGACACAAGAAACTACTTCGGGAACAGAACCACTTGCTCCAACCCTCAACCGTTTCTTTCTAGATGGAGAAAATCACTAGTGAAAATGTATTTCTGAAAGTCACGTACACGCTATAAAAATTATTTCCATCACATCGCAAAACTTGCGATGCTTCGAATTTCTTTTCTGCTAGATGGATCTAACTCGATCTTCTATGCGGCATTAAGCACGTCCTCATAATCACGCTTCTTCCGGGAATATAACGCTCCCCGTAGAAGTACAGAGAATTTCTTTAAAATCCTAAAGATTCAAAGACTTATAAATTTCTTTTTTCCAATGAGGTTGTTTCTAGGTTATACATCTTTTTGATGTTTTTACAATTAAAATATTATACGTAGATATGTTACAATAGATGCCATATATATGATATTATATATCATACATACATATCATAATATGTATCTATAACATATTTCTGTATCTTACAATATAACAGCATATGGAAATGAATATTTTATAGCAAGATGTGTTATTTCACAAAGATATTTAAGCAGAAACAAAAAGGAAAAATCGTTTTTTGTATTTGCATGCCCTTATTATTTTAAAATACAGATAACGTTAATATTTTTATGGATATTTTGTATTTAAAATAGCTTTTAATTGGACTTCTTCACATAGAATGTACTAACTCGCGGTAATATTTTCTAGAAGACTTTCGTGACTGATTGTATACAAATCAAGTTTGAAGATTAACTTTTGAACTATTTAGATAATAGATACAGAAAACAAAACATTGTAAGAATAGGAACAAGAAGAATACCAATATAAAAAATTCGTCTAATTAGGATATGAGTTGCAAAGCATAATATTTCAACAATATGAAAGGATACATATTATAATACGATGGATCAAACTGTGGACGTAAAATCACGTTAGTTGATAGAAGGAGGATCGTCGAAAATCTTGCATGGCTTAAAGGCCCTTGAAATGATCCTCGAGAGCAACAATATGACCCAACCACGCGATAACGCAGCAGTGCGCTGTCGGAGATGCTAAAATTTATGAACGGCTGGGCATTATACAGCATGGACTCGCGAAGTATTAACTTCGTTAAAGTGACGTGCTAAATGAAACGAGCCGCAAGCTGCGTCGCTGTTATGCGTCCTCGGCCTATGGATATTGATCGCTGATTCAGCTTGCCCCACGATAATCAGCTTCAAATCTATATAAATATTCATCCGCATTAAGTATGATTATACATTTTTTCAATAATATTCCATAACAAATATCCTTTTACTTCTTTTATTGTCATCGTATTTTAGATATAACGTACCAATAAGTGGATTACTGATAATTAACATCTTAAGTATCATTTAATTACGTTTATTCCGTACAAGAAAACAGTTGAAAATTGACGCGAGGTGTGTCGCTTTTGCATCTTTGGTGTGTTTAATGAATTCTTTTTTTTTTTTTTGAGACTAATTTGCACAAGTAAATTATGAATTTTATTTCATTATAAAGATTTGAAATTTTGCATTCTTCAATTGTGTTCTCATTGCTGCAAAAGATTTTCTAATTTTTAAAAAGGTATATAAAAGTTCATTGATTCATCGTATTTCGCTCTATTCTTTCAAAATTATTATCTTTTTCAGAAAAGACAAAAAAGTTGAATCGAACAGTCAAAAGATAGTAACAGAATGAAAAGTGTCCTAGTTTGGCCTTCGATTCTATTTCAATTTTATCTCATTGTCCTCGCATTCAGAAAAGAAAAAATCCTCTGAACGCTAATTAATCCCGTTAAATTTTAATACTTACCTCACGTCCCATCGTGCATTCTGCTAAAATCATTCGGCGTGTAATCTAGTTCCCCGGCAAAGAGACGTCCCACGGCTGCGATACATTCCAAGGGAATTGAACGAACGCCAGGCCACTTGCGATATCAGGGGCGATCCATTTCTCGCCGCGAATTGCTCGCCGTTGCAAAAATTCCCTCCCAGAACACCGCTCATTGTTCTCGCCCCTTTGTCCCGGCACCGCGAAACATTTCGTAATTAGTAACAATGCCTGCCGGCTAAACAGAGATTATTGAACGGCGGAAACTCCCGGGAGACTTCGGTGGATGAAAGCCAGACCAGAACGAGAAATAAACGAGGGAACGGAAAAGAGGCTGAAGAAGATGGATTCCTTTAACGAGGCAAACCTTTAATTGCGAGTCCTCGTAATTGCGGGAATACTCGATCCTGTATTTATGAAACTGTTTCCACTGAATTCCCGCCAACTTCTTTAGTTTACTGCTGGAATTAGATAGGAGAATAATTGTAGGGTAAGATATAAAATTATTAAGATTAATACAGCAATGAAAATTACCAGTTTCTTCGTCCATTTTTTAAAAGATTTAGGACTTAGGTAGGACCTTTTACATCCAATAATTATTTTTCGAGTTTGTAGATTGCGAATCGTAGAAAGGCGATAGTTTGATAATTGTATGGGAGATATTACTGTTATAAATTAAATGACTCAAAGAAAATGACGGAACTTCCTGCGACAACTGATATTTTATTTCGTTTAGAAGTTTTCAAGAGACGTGTGAAAATAGAGAAAGCATGTATGAAAGATCGGTGAATCGAACTACACTTGGATTTTGATGTAGGTCTTCCACTCGTCAGTCGATTGCTTTGCCACTTGAGCTATTTGAACATGAGATCGAATAAATTCCTCTTCCTTACGTCTGACACTCCGAAGTGACGACATGGAAAATGTAACAGATCTTTATTTAGAACTTGAGGCATATCTCTTGTCTGGCAACTCTTTCTATATCTAATTATACATTCGTGAGTATAGTCGATTTATTAGCATTCGACGTTAATATCGGATGTTTATTCTACATTCTTTGAGGGTAACATTCTTTGAAACTATGTAAATATGCATCGTATATTTTTCCTCTTTCTTTTATGCTGAAGCATGTTTGACGTTTGACGGGATGGACGACACCTGCTAAAGGTAAGTGGCATATAAAAGATCGAAACAAACAGACGTTCCGCATATTCGTATCCCAAACGTGAGATATTGCGATTCTTTTGAGAATTACGACCACGGTATGCTGGAAAAATGACAGAACAATCGTACGCTTTAATACTCCTGTGTCCATAAATCACACCGAAAAGGGACATAAAATTAAATCATTCAGACAAGTGGTAATATTGTTCCAAATATGTACTTCTAAATTCTCTTTCACGGCCTTCATTGGTAATTCATTACGTTTCGTTACATTATGTTCATTGTTCACATTTTATTTCTCATTTCATTATTGATTAATAATTTCACTGGTTTCGCGAATGAAGAATTTTATTCCATTTCTGTTCATTCTAATAATACCTACAGATCATTCCATTTATTTAATAAAATCACCCCATTTATCTCACCAATTCAAATAATTTAATCTCATTTTAATATAAAATTATTGTTTCATTTCCATAATCACAAAACTTGACCGATGAA
The DNA here is from genome assembly GCA_014737475.1 of Bombus confusus. Taxonomy (NCBI): domain Eukaryota; kingdom Metazoa; phylum Arthropoda; class Insecta; order Hymenoptera; family Apidae; genus Bombus; species Bombus confusus. Next base: position 1,000,159 of record JACXIV010000148.1, read on the forward strand.
TTTTTTTCCGCATGAAGAACGTTTATTGAAGAATGCTTATTTTTAAATCAGATCAAAACAAACTTGACTCGTAGCTTTCAAACCCAATAATAAACAAACCAACATCTGCGATCAACTCTCTCTGATACCACGCCACAGAAGTTAACCACAATTCTGAAACAATAATTGCAATTCTGAAAAGAAGCGAAGTCTCTGATCACGAGTCATGCGTCTTCCACACTGTCCACGAGATTCGTGTCGGTTCCTCCGACTCTGGAACGGTGCCTCGTGAACCATCGATTCGCTACCAAGCGTTCAAGGTCAATCGCAGGACCGCCGCGGCAAAGCGGTTCGCCATAAATCACCAGGGTCACAGAACCTTTGACATCGTTTCGGGATCGCGGGTTTCGCGATCAAGATCCTTTTTCTTTTGCGGTCACCAAGCAGCCCGATTTCACCCAATGGCCCCACCCCTTTCCACGGGGTCCTGTGTCTCCGCAAGAAATCTCCCGTCATAAATCCTAGCCGACGTATCCTCGTGCGTGCTGTACCAGTCCCTCCGGGATATCTTTTTGCCCGTTTCACCTCGCTCGATTTATCGACATTACCTGAACAGCCCAACTTCCCTGTAGCTATCCTGTTGGCTCACAATGTTTCCCTGTGTGTGACTGGGACCACCTAATTTTTGCAGCCAATCGCTGGTGGAAAATAATGTAGCGAAGTATCATGGTTGGATCGTTCTATGGGGAATTTTGGGGCGTACGATATTATTGATTTGATGCTTGCATGCTTGATTGATACTGGAGATTCTAGAGGGGACATGTGTGGGTGTTTTGCAGGTTGATTTGTGATTTGTTTGAGATTGGATCTTGCATAGTTTGAAGGCCAGAAATAGAGGTTTTCCAAGGACTTTTTGTGGTTTCATAAGGGTTCTTTGTTGAACTTGTTAAGTGGATAGATAAAATGATATTTATTTATTAGATATGAAGGCTCAATGCGGATATTTACTTATTTAATGTGTGTTAACTAAATTAAGAAAGCTGCGACGTTAGATTATATATGTACCTCTTGTTTTACATATACATCATTCCAAAACTTAGTAGCCTTGATATTTATTATTAACAGGTTATTATTTACTTCTTGTTGCTGCTGCTTTCGCACAAAACGGCGATGTCAATGAGAAACATAAATCCGAACTTAAAACTGGAACATGGAAATTGACGATAAATTACTGGGTCGCGAGAGAACCTGAGGTGAACAGCAAAAAAATTTGATGCGAAAGCACACGAAAAGGTCGTAGTTACGATTACGAGTAGCGTGCGTTCATGTGCTTTTCTTTCTTCCTCTTCGCTGCCTACGAAATAATAAAATTGCAGTTTGCCCCACACGATCCTGTGATACTTGGAAATAAATATTGTAACCTAACGGGGACAGACCCTTCGCGAAGAAATATGCGTGTGCGTAGAGCAAGGACGGAGATTAGAAAACGTGCCTGGTCACGGTATATAATGGAAACAAGAGGGTGACTAGATCTAGAGTACAAGTTTCAGATGTGGGGATCTAGTAAATTATATTTGTGTACGATGCAGTAAAGAATGACCATTCGATGAATCATTTTTTGGGACGAGTTTATTCTCATCTTTCTGTTTAATAGATACAATTGAAGGGTATAAAATGTCGTTTTTCATACGAGAGCAATTTTAGAATCCATTACCTTGTTAACCATTCACATATTACCAAAACTTTTTTTTTTTAATTTGAATGTAGAGTTCTCTCGAAAAATATTTACATCAAAAATATCGTATACAAAAAAGGTTTTTAATTAACCTTTTCACAAAACTTCATGGATCTGTCATCTACTACTGAAATGTTTACATTTCTAGATCGAATGGATTATTTCTCTTTTCAACTATGTCATAAATACACCTAAGTCTTCTAATCATTAAATAACATTAAAATCAGAAGATTAACAAAATTATATATTAGTATATCTTTCCTCCACAAACATCAATAATAGTACGAATGTGCATTTAATTTCTTGTCTACTTATAAATTATTCGTTTCACTTTAAAATTTCCGACGGAATAAATCGAAATAACTCGTACGTTTAGAAAGGAATTTCGTGCAACTTATTAATACAGTGCTCTTTGTTTCTTTGTTCAGGAATGTCCCGGTGAACCGAAGGACTTTCGAGCAGAGCAGTGTGCCGAATTCAACAGCGTTCCGTTCGAAGGAATTCACTATGAGTGAGTATCGCAAACTGCGAGTTGCCTGTGATCCATTCTGTCAATACATTCGCTCAAAATTGTCGTGGAATCCCGATGGAGTTCCTGGATACGCGGCGAATGTGATTTATTGTCGACGTCATTTTCGACAAGAAAAGGTCGCGGACTTTTTGCGGATCTCCGACAAGATCTAATGGTCGTCCGAAGTTGAAATCCATGCTCGTTTAAATTCGCGTTCAATGCGAGGTTTCACGCTCGAATTTCACGTCGCGCCAGATACATGCTGAAACCCCGAACTATTTGTAAAAAAGCACTTTTTCGCGATAGAGAAATATTTTGACAGCATTTATTGAAATGTTTTTATTGTAGCATGTTTTTTATTTCTTCTTTTTTCTTTTTTGTGGGTTTCAATTGTTAGTTTCTACGATAAATCGATTTTCTATCAATTTTCTGTCTTACACGAGGAAGTACTTTTAAAATTCAATACTTTATGTATGAATTTTATGTCTCTAAAATCGTTCTTTTATTTAGTTTTGGAGCTAGATGTCGTTATAATATTGGAATATTGCCTGTCTTAATAACAAGTTTAATTATGAAGCTATCTTAAAATTAGAAACTTAATGAAAATGTACTTATCACGTTCTTCTGCTGTGAAACCTTCATTTATTTTATCAAAAATTTCAGATTTCTCATCGAGTAAGAAAATAGTAATAAATTCGAACCTCCATTGTAGTGCTCAATTTAAAATACGAATTTAGAATTGACCTAGTAGAACTATATAGCCTTGTTTTGCACTTAACGTCAGTATTCATTTCAGAGCCGGTGCACGTTTTTTGTTACGAGTTATACGGCTCATATTAATTTTATAGCGGCCAAGAAAGCAGGCGCAATAAATATGTATATAGATCCATTTAAACAGTTGAAGGTGACCGATCTTCTTAAACAATAATGCTTGAAAACGAGATTGATCGCTGATGTCATGTTTTTATATTTATTCCAAACACGATAAAAGGTGATCGAGCAAGTGAATCATAACTTAAAATTGATTCTCTCTTAACTTTTAAGTTTAAGATTCTACACATTCTTGGTCGATATACGAAGATCTTTAAAAAATGAAATAAAATACAAATAAAACAAAAGAAGTGAAAACTCAGTACCTAATCGTGGCTTAAAAAGCTGCTAGTAGCACCTTCAGAAGGGGAGAACAGCTAGTTATCGAGAAGATCGATGACGATCGCCAGATTTCCGCGCCATAAAACGGCCCACGGCGAGACTAATCGCGCAAAATCGTTCGCAGTTGGATTCCGTACACCGGCGGGCCGAACAAGTGCGAATTGAATTGCATGCCGCGCGGCGAGCGTTTCTTCTACAGGCACAAACAGATGGTGATCGACGGGACGCCATGCGAGATCGAGAAGAACGACGTCTGTGTCGGAGGCAAATGCATGGTGAGTTAACGATCCTCGATTCACTGCAGCGGGACCAACGCGAATTTGTTTCCGTTCGTGCACTTCGAGTTGTTTTGTCTGTGGGAGACAATCGAATGAACGACGAAAGCTCATGAAAAAGAGTAGATTCAGCGAGAACAAGAAAGAAAAATAATATCTCTCGTTTACTCTCGCTGTATCTATTTAAGTACTATTTCTGTCGGATTTAGGTTACGCTAAGTTCTAAATACTGAATTGGAGAGTGGGTTTGTTGTTGGGGAGCATTTGAATTTAGGCAAAACAACTTCATTGGAATTTGAGCGAGGAACATTACTGTACCGGCGCGTAATTTCTATTTGATTGTCAGCACGTCGGATGTGACATGATGCTTGGAAGCGACGTGAAGGAGGATGCATGCAGAGAATGCGGTGGTGATGGATCCAACTGTAACACCGTTTCCGGTTTATTCGATACCGACGATCTTCAAGTGGGTAAGCTGAGAAATTTTATATTTTTAATATTATTATAAGATACGATTGGTAAATAAAAGACGATTCAAAAACATATTCAAACGAACTTTATCGTAAGATTACCACTTTTATTAAACTTTCTTTAGGATACATCGATATTATACTGATCCCCCAGGCTGCAACAAACGTGATAATAAAAGAAATCAAACCGTCGAACAATTATCTAGGTGAGTGAAATATCTTAATTATAAGTGATTACCATTTATGACTATCCAATAAGGCGTTGATGAAACTCCTGTCGTTGTTGACGTTTTAATACATTTTATACCGGCAGCTATTAGAAACACTTCAGGCAATTATTATCTAAATGGAAACTGGAGGATAGATTTTCCGCGAAGCTTAAAATTTGCCGGGACCATATTCCATTATTCGAGAGATCCGCAAGGTTTCTCGGCACCCGATACCATTACCGCCTTAGGGCCGACGAGTGAACCAATTTACGTGGTGGTGAGTGGCTTCATCGTTCTTAAATAGCAAATTACAACGTCATCCAGTTAAAAAGAGTGCAATTTCTTCCCAATAAAATAAATGAAATCACTAAATAGTAAAATGGTACCTTGTCCATAACTTTTTTTATTTCTCTTTCCACTTTTGGTTTATAAAGCTAATTTGCTGAGATACGACTGCAATGTTTCATTAAGCATAATTTCTTTTGTACTAAAAATAATCGATGCAATGTAATAATAATAATAATAATAATAAGTAATATAATAATATAATAATCGATATAAAATACTGTTGAAAAAAATGGTCAGTCGAATAAGTAGATAGGTACGCTACATTCTATAAGATAAGAGAAAAAATAATTCGCCGAATTGATTTCGACAGCTTCTGTATCAAGACCACAATGTCGGCGTGCATTACGAGTATAGCGTGCCGAAGAAAATCTCGCAGCAAACTGACGCGGATAGCTACACATGGATAACCGATGAATTTTCCAGCTGCAGTGCGACTTGTGGCGGAGGTAATATTTCCAAAATTAATACCGTTACCTAAATACACGGTGAATGTAATCAATAACCGGATAGCCCGGCCGGCTAGCGTACCGAACGCGTTTCCATCGGTTCTAAATTTGATAGAGTAATTTACGAGCGGACGGATGCTCAGCGTTTAATGAACGTTTATTAATTAATATGCTTTTCATTTAACCTACCTGAAACAGATCATTCTGTGTCCATCGTACATTGACTTATCGAATCGGTAGATCGCCAAGGGTGAAAGTTGTTGTATTTTCGCTAACTATGAAAGCAGTTCTTGCTTTCTAATTTCGAAGTATCACTTATCGCTATTTATTTACTTAGAAGGCAAATTATGAATTACAGATACATTATTTTCTTAAATTGTTAGAATACTTTTATATTGTATCATCTCACTTTCATACGCATATTGGCAACATTGATCCCTTCATAATATTTTATTCGTAAAATCAACAATACGATAATCATTAAGTTTCAGTTATCGAAAAACCAATATATTATATTAAAAGAATACAGCGTGCAATTGTAATAAGGAACATGGTACTAATAATATAATTTTTTAAATAATAACATATTTTAAAAACTTAATAAAAGATGTTTACAAATTTCTCTAGGTCAATGACTTTGCTTCATAAATATTCATGTTGAATAATTTTCTTTCGAAGGTTATCAATCGAGGCGAGTGGCCTGCGTACGAAGAAGGGACAGACAACCGGTGGATGAGAGCCTTTGCGATCCACAGATGGAACCAGATACAACAAACGCCTGTAACGTGGATCCATGTCCACCTGTGTGGGTGGAGGGCGAGTGGGGTCCTTGTAGCAAGCACTGCGGCGAAGGAGGTGAGCAGAGCAGAGGGATCAAATGCGAACAGGTCATCTCTGGAGGAATCCCTACGGTTGTGGACGATAGTCAGTGTCTGGAGAAGGTGGGACCAAAAGGGCCGACCAAACAGGAGTGTAACAAGAACGTGACGTGCCCTCAATTTCACGTTGGACCCTGGAAACCAGTACGAATTATTTATGTCTTGTTTTTCCAACTTAATCTTTTCAATGTTCACTAAATGGCGAAATTGAAGGAAAATCGTGTTTTCGCGAATTCAATGAAAATAATGGAACTTAATGAGAGATCTTTTTCACTTAATAAACTTCCTAGCGTTTTTATAATATTATTTCATATATTTTTATATATCATATCTACTTTTCTACTTTCATATTTTCAATTAAAAGATTGTAAATTTTGCGATGTTATTATAATACTTCTTCAAAATTCTTTAAAAGGCGAGCAAATATATGAAATTAAAAAAGAAATTATATAAATCCAGACACCAAGTCAATTTACACACCCAATAATTTTTTTAAGTAACTTGTCAATCAGTGAAAGTATTAATTATATAACTCTATAAAGGTGTTTATTCTCTGTTATCAGACAGTCTAGTTGTTTAACATACATTTATATCAATTTGCTAATATATTTTTAAGCAACTTATTAAACAACGAAACTATCAATTAGAATTCTATAAAAATCTTTGTTATCTTTTGGACAGTGTGATCATTTATGCGGTCCGGGGAAGCAAACGAGAAAAGTGACATGTTACATGAAGGTGGACGGAAAGATTCGACTGCTGGAGGATCAGGCCTGCGAGGGAGAGGCTCCCAAGTCTGAGAAGCCTTGCGAATTGAGACCTTGCGCCGGCCTCGACTGGGTCACGTCGGATTGGAGTGGAGTAAGCTCGTAATTTTTCACGCGATACCCACCCGAACATCACCGCGTTCCATTAAAAATATTCCCCGCGAAAAAGTAGAAGCTTCTCACAGAAATATTTTTGGCAAGCAATATTACAAGAACCACGTACAAATGAAATGTGTCCCATTTCTTTTCGTGTCACGGACGTTCTTTGCGATTATCACCTGACTCTGGTCACTTTTCGTTTAGTGCGACGACAAATGTGGTCTGAGTGAAGAGACCAGGACCACGTACTGCGCCACTCAAGATGGGACCGTTTATCCGGACGAAAAATGCGACGCTGAAAAGAAGCCGGAATTGACGCGAGATTGCGAAGCTGAAAAGGATTGCGAATTCCTCTGGTTCGCCTCTCAATGGAGCGATGTAAGTTAATTACTTTTCTTCTTGGAATATCTTTTCACATTATATAGCGATATTAAATTTATTTCTTGAAGAATTGCAACTGCAATTATTCTTCATTTTCTACACGCTTAGAACTTAATCTTTTTGACATTAACGAGATGCTACGTCCCGAGATAATTTTTAGTAAGTCTAGAAAGTCCCATTACGAATATAAAACGAAATGAATTTTAAAAATAATGTTTAATCCGATACTTTTTTCAAATTTAAATGGATTGTAGTTTGTATTGTTATACATATTATTGTATTCGTTGTTGAAACAAAAATCCTTTTCGAAAGGGTTAATACATTCTTTGATGTTATTTTAACATAAAGGATGTGTATAATGGCAAAAAATCAGCATAATGTTTCTACGAAAGAAGTCCCGTTCCTACTTATTCAAATCACACTTGACACACAATTACTTTGATCCCACAGTGTTCAGCGAAATGTGGGTCAGGTGTACAGACACGCAAGGTGTTCTGTGGCACGTTCGACGACGAAACGGTGAAGAAAGTGCCAGACGAAAAGTGCGACGCAGACAAGAAACTCAACGAGACGAAGAACTGCACCGCCAAGGAAGAGTGCAAAGGTGAATGGTTCGCTGGCCCGTGGAGCAAGGTAATGTATATATTTGAAATAATCTTGACTATTCCTTAGGTTTTCTCCTCTTTAAGTTTTCTCAATGATTCTGACAAAGACCGTTCACTGTAAGTATGTAGTTTCAAGAATAATTTCGTATGATCAAAGATGAGAAAGCTTTTTTAAAAAGAGAAAATAACGAATAAAAGGATATTATTAAGACGAATAATAAATATAAGAGAACATATGTATAATAAAATATTGATAGAGACAAATGCAAGTACAATCAAAAAATGATGTTTCGATGTTAAGTAAATACCATTGACACGGATAATAACTCGAGAAACGAAGTTTCTTTCAAATAATTTCATAATGCTTCATCTGGCCTCTCTTCTTCAATTTCTCCTTGAACAAACGGAATCATTGACAAGAAGTATAGAGGATGATTTTTTTTCGAAAATCTCGTTAGCGACGTGAGATATCCGCGAGAAATACATCGCGTCCTGTTCCCTCGGTCGCTGAAGAAATTCAATATCTTCGACGGCTTTGTAGCGAACCTAACAAGAAGCGTCCGCCTCAAATTTCTTCCATTAATCACCTTACCGTGTTCCAGTGCTCGAAACCGTGCGGTGGTGGCATGATGAATCGCAAGGTGATTTGCATGAAAGCCAACATGATGGTCACAACGACCGACTGTGACTCTAATACAATCATATTCTCCATGGAAAATTGCAACAACCAAGCCTGCGAAGAAGGTACGCCCTAAATCTGGGAAAAGTCCAGAGAAGTTAGAAATTGATTCATGCTGCAATTAAAAAATCAGGTTTTTTTAGTGTTTCAATAAGTCACCTAAACTAACTCAATTATATCAATTTACGTATTCAATGTTCTTAATCTAAGTATCTTTTCTCTCCGGAAATAAAGAATAATAAAGAATAATTTAGTTAATTCAAATCTTGTTTCCAGACGAGGTGATACCAATGCAACCAGAGAAAATCCCAGCTCTCACTGAAGAGGACGATGAGTGCGAAGTGTACGAGGATGAAAACTTTGTGACTGTCTCTTCGAGCTTGGCACCTAGCGTAAGTGAAATTTGGTCGTAGTTAATCAAATACTTAGTTTTATAGTTTCTTCGTGTACCGTTACATTTATATCTCATTTTCCTATGAATGTGATGATAATTTGTCATTTTTCTATTAGTACAGGTGTTATTAAAATTGATTTTCTCAATTTACTGTTACGATTCCCCTGATTTACATAAAAGTGTAATTTTGTCTATTGATTTAGGATAAATCTAGTAAAATGTTGGATCTTACGGAAGCAACTCCTCTGAGCTCGCCAGATACGAGTGATACTACCGGAAGCGACATATATGATAAAATGCAAGGGGATGCCGGATATACCAGAGGCGACATATCTCCTGGAGAAATGGAAACGGGTGAAGGAAGTGGGACAGACTTCATGGATATATATACATACACATCAGGGTTTGTATCGACGTTCGAAGGCAGTGGAACCAGCGAAACTACTGAAGATGGTGAACTGTTCGCGACGGAATCTGGAATGACGGAAAGCGGCGTGACTGAAGAGATCGAATCCACCATGGATTCCACTGACGAATCGACAGTTGAATCGATGACTGAGTCCGATGGTGAGTTGATGCAATTTCATTCTTAACGATTGTTGCGTGGTAAGGAAATTGCTTAATTGAGATGTCTATATTTAATTTAGATATAAATTTAATGTATTGATAACAAATTTTGTTATGAAATTATCTTATTGGATAATTACATTGTTTGAAAAATGATTGTTGCGTGGTAAGGAAATTGCTTAATTGAGATGTCTATATTTAATTTAGATATAAATTTAATGTATTGATAACAAATTTTGTTATGAAATTATCTTATTGGATAATTACATTGTTTGAAAAATGTTACAAAATAATTCAGGAACGGATATGACAACTGAGTCTGGTGCAACTGAAGAAACAACAACTGGATTGAGTGATGAGACTACCGAAATGCTAGAGAGTACTGAGAGTGGACCAACTGAAGTCACGGAATCCACTGAATCGGGCCCAACAACGTCTTCATCGGAAACCGAAAGCACGGTTACTGAGCAGACCATTTCAACAGAAATGACTCCTACCGGGGAACCTGGTAAATCGAAATTTTATTATTGTATAAACAGAAATAAAATTTTGAAATACTAAATAACAACACAATTATATTTACAATTAATTATATGTTAACGATACAAATACAATTTAATTATATGATGGCTTTTTATCTACATGATAAAGCACACTACCAATTCTTCACAGAAAAGCTTCTATTTTTTTTTTTTTTTTTTCTAAAAGTTTAGCCTCTCATTCTGAACTCCGAACTAACTAACTATTGTTGCTATTAATTATTAATTTTATGTGTCAATAGTTACCACGTTCGAGACAATATCAGAAGCAGAAGAAACGGGTGTGACTGGAGAAACAACAGAATCAGGAGCCACCGAAGAAAGCACCGAATCAGGATCAACAGAACCAACGATGTCTACGGAATCAGGAGCTACAGAGGAAACCACAGAATCTGGTGTCACGACAGAAAGTACGCCAATAGAAGTCACTGAATCATCAGAATCTGGAGCTACGACAGAATCTGGAGCTACGACAGAATCTGGAGTTACAACAGAATCTGGAGTTACGACAGAATCTGGAGCCACGACAGAATCTGCAGCAACGGAAATCACCGAATCAACAGAATCTGGAGCTACGGAAGTCACTGAATCAACAGAATTTGGAGCCACGACAGAACCTGGAGCCACGACAGAACCTGGAGCCACGACAGGACCTGGAGCCACGACAGAATATGGAGCCACAACAGAATCTGGAGCTACAACAGAATCCGGAGCTACAACAGAATCCGGAGCTACAACAGAATCCGGAGCCACAACAGAATTCGGAGCCACAACAGAATCCGGGGCCACGACAGAATCCGGAGCCACGACAGAATCCGGAGCCACGACAGAATCCGGAGCCACGACAGAATCCGGAGCCACGACAGAATCTGGTACCACGATAGAATCTGGAGCCACGACAACATCTGGAACCACGATAGAATCTGGAGCTACAACAGAATCTGGAGCTACAACAGAATCAACAGAATCTGGAGCAACTACAGAAACCACGAAATCTGGTCCGACAGAAACTACCGAATCTGGCATGACAACAGAATCTGGTATGACTACAGAATCTGGCAAAACAACAACGGAACAAACGACAGTTTCCGGTGAGACTACCGAATCTGGTGCCACGACCGAATCAGGAGAAACTACAGAGTCTGGTGCAACCACTGAGAGCGGTGAAACCACTGTGTCTGGCGTAACTGATACTACTGTTTCTGGATTGACACCGGTTACTGAGGAAGCAAAATCGGAAGTAACTGAGAAAACACTCTGTAAGTACATTTAGTTCATTGATATGTTTTGTATTAATTAATGTAAATTAGAAGATTCGATGAAATGGATTAGGTAAATAAATGAAACTTTCATAAAATAAAAATGTATTAATAAAAGTACATACAATAATAATTATAAAAACGTTGACCAATTTTATTTTAGAATATTAATTTTATTATCTAAATCAAACGGCTAACAAAATAACATTAAATAATTATACTTGAGGATGAATTTTCTCTTTCAGTATCCGCATTCTGGACGACCATTGGCCCAGAAGAAACCACGCGCAAGCATCGCGTGTGCAAAGTGCGGAGGAAGAAGACTTGCAAAGCCTCACCCTTCGGTTGCTGTTACGATGGAATTACTGCGGCTGAAGGACCGTTTGGCCAAGGTTGTCCCACGGTACAGACTTGTAAAGACGCTAAGCACGGTTGTTGTTCGGATGGAGTGTCTGCAGCCACTGGTCCGGAGAACCAAGGTTGTCCCGAATCACACTGCAAGGAAACGTTGTTCGGTTGTTGCCCTGATGGAATTACCGCTGCTGAGGGTAACGACTTCGAAGGATGCAAGAAACCTTGCAGCGAAACAGAGTTAGTATAATATTTTAAACATCGCAATAGTTATTGTATTTTATAATATTTTAGAAAATAGATTTTATTAATATTTTGAAGACATTGATAAGAGAAATAGTAAGTAGAATCTACATAATATTTTAAACGTCATAAGAATACTTTTTAGTATTTAAGACAATAGATTTTATTACTATACTGATATGAGAAATTCTGTTGCAATAATTAGTAGGATATTTAATATTTATTTAATATTTATTTAATATTTAGATATTTGTTAATGATATTAAATAAATGTTTCAGATTTGGATGTTGTCCGGATAACGAGACTCCAGCTAGCGGAAAGGATAACATGGGATGCTGCAATGTCACTGAATTTGGTTGCTGTCCTGATGGAATTAAGCCCGCTTCTGGACCAGATGAAGAAGGTACATTGTAATTTTTATTGAATATATTTAAAAATCCTTAAATGTTATTAATCGTACTGAGTTGTGTGGTTAATATAATGACTACAGGTTGCGAAGAGGAAATTACTTCTGTCACACCTCTCACAGAAGTGTATGAAACAACTACAGTACAGGAAGATTGCGCAAATACCACTTACGGATGTTGTCCGGATGGTATTTCGACTGCTACTGGCACAAACTTCGCAGGATGCGGTGTTATCAATGCAGAGAACTGCACTATATCATACTTTGGATGTTGTCCTGATGGCGTCTCACCAGGTATGTTGCATAATCATATAAAAATCTCAAAATATACATTTTCGAAAATTCCAATTCCCACATATTACGCCATACTTCAATACTTCTATTCCAAAATAAATTCTCCTTTCTCAAAAAGATACAGGAATACATCGTTCTAATTTATAAATCAATCATCATATTACATTCCAGTACACTTATTGCATATTTTCACTCTTTTACCCTAAAATAGTCTTATCGAAAAAAGACAAAAATTATAAAAATATAAAAATAAAAAAGTAAACTAAAAAGAAAAAAAGAAACAAATGAAAAACTGGAAAACATAAAAGAGAATTCCTATCTTCCAATTTTCTAAGATAATTACCAACTAATAAACGTCACATGTAGCTCTGGGTCCCAAAAACTATGGCTGCCACATGCCCTGCGAAAACAGCACTTATGGCTGTTGCGATGACGGTAGCACTCCGGCTCATGGTCCAAACAGAGAGGGTTGTTGTCTGTCGACACCGTTCAAGTGCTGTCCAGACAACATACTTCCAGCTCGCGGTCCAGATTTCTACGGTTGTGGGTGCCAATACTCGAGATTCGGATGCTGTCCAGATAACAGCACCGCTGCTCGTGGTCCAAACAACGAGGGCTGTGGTTGCAAGTATACACCTAATGGTTGCTGTCCTAACCGCTTCACCCCGGCCACAGGACCGAATTACGAGGGCTGTCCGTGTTACACATATCAGTTTGGTTGCTGCCCTGATGGTGTCACCATCGCTAAAGGACCTCATGGACAAGGTAATTATGCCAAAAACTGAAATCATGTTAATTCTGATATACATATAGTGGCGTGGTAAAGAGAAGTTTAAAATTCGTACTTACTCGTATCAGTCTTAACTTAATTATTACTATTAATTATTACTATTAGAATTCTCTTTGTCAAAAGATCCTTATTAATCAATGCATAAAAAGACATAGAAATAGAAATACAAATGTAAATGGAACCAGAAATCGATAAATCTATAGTTTTTATCTTTCTTCCTTATACAAATTAATTCTAATTCGCTTCATATATTGTGGAGAAACCTAACTTCAAAATATACCTGATACCACATCGTTTCGTGCAGGTTGCGGTTGTGAGAACACAGAATTCAAGTGCTGCTCAGATGGAAGAACTCCGGCAAAGGGTCCAAACTTTGCTGGATGCACTTGTGACACTTCGAAGTATGGATGTTGTCCCGATGGGGTAGAAGAAGCTCAAGGAGAAAACTTCGAGGGCTGTCTGTCTGTTCCATCTACTCCTGGGGCAGCGTGTGCTTTGGAGAAAGACAGAGGACCATGTCGAGACTTCACCGTCAAATGGTACTTCGACACGGAGTATGGTGGTTGTTCGCGATTCTGGTATGGAGGTTGCGAGGGTAACGAGAATCGATTCAAGACGCAAGAAGAATGTAAACAAGTGTGTGTGCAGCCTAAAGGAAAAGGTAAAATACATAAAACATAAATATTATATACTGTTAAAAAAATTCAAATTCATTTAAAACGTTGAAATTCAATTTAGTGTTTAAGAAAAATTAAAAAACAATGTATTTTTAGGGAATTAGTTTTTTATTAAAAAAATATATGCAATAGTTGTGATATTATAATATTTGTGCAATATTTAAAACATTTATGCGTACAAGTTAAATTTTTCTTATAATTTTAAACATTGCATATTTTAATTATATTCGAAATATTGAAAGTCAAAAAATTTCGCAGATTCTTGTAACCTGCCAAAGATCTCCGGGCCCTGCGAGGGCTACTTCCCTACTTGGTATTACGACACTGGAAGGAAACAGTGTGGTCAATTTGTCTATGGCGGCTGTCTCGGAAACGCGAATAAATTTAAAACGAAAGAAGAATGTGAAGAGCTTTGTGTCACTCCCGATGATTTGGGTAACTTCACCAATTCTTATTGAAATTCTTTTCTCGCTTTTATCAATATTTGACAACATTTACGAGAAATCATTTTTTAATACAATAATAAATATTTTCAATTTACAATTTCTCTAATTCTAAAACGTAAATGCTAAGTTTATATTTCATATACTGCCACTTCGTTGTTAATACGATCTCTTGTATTTTGTTACTTATGAAGATCCGTGCGAACAGTCGAAAGAGCCAGGTCCCTGCGAAGGCAACTTCACCAAATGGTATTTCAACGCAGAATCGCAAGCCTGCGAGCAATTCCGCTACGGTGGATGCAAAGGAAATGATAACAACTTCGCGACGGAAATCGCTTGCCACCAACAATGCTTGCAACCAGGAAGGACACGAGGTACGTTCTCCAGCGCAATTCTCTTGATTCGACATTCGCACGTACCATGCTCGTTCTCTGCCTGAACCCATTTTTCATATTAGATATTCTTCCCTACCAGATTCGTTTGAAAGTGTTTCAGATTTTTATCTATTTTTTTGCTCGTAGAACGAATCGAAGAACGTATATTTCGTGTGACAACCTTTTTGATGATTGTTTTTGATTTTCTTTTTTTAAGCGACTTTTTTGCAGTTGTTTTCTGTTGAACGTGAAAGGAACAGAAGTACAGCTAACAATGGGAGTGGAAAGATTTATTATTAACTTATTTAATAATAATTTATTTAGAAGAATATTCGGAGAACTGAATTCGACGATCAGAAATATAGTTCACGTGAGATTATTTTTTATTACATACTGTGAACAGAATTTCTTGATTATTAGTCAATTTTCAAGCTGCGGTCGATCGGAGAAATTGAGAAGAATAATCGAAACTAAATCGCCAGAGAGTTCGTTCAAATTCCACAATACAATACAACGAAATGCATTCGGATATATTAAATGGATATGAACTACTATTTTCGACTACAATTCTGGCGACTTAGTATTCGTTTGAAAATATCACGCCAACAATCCGAATCTTCATTTTCAATCAAACACCAAACACGATCTCAGCAAACACTTAGGCACCACATGTCACATAAAAGCACCAAATTGGCACAGACCATCGTCAAATATATCAAAGCTCTATGAGTAATCCGTGAAAATACATATTTCCAGTAAAACTGACAGACGTGTGCCGCCTGGAGAAAGATCCGGGCCCTTGTCCGGGCTCTGTGTTACGCTGGTATTATGACGCCGTGCGTCAGACGTGTAGCCAATTTGTTTACGGCGGTTGTAAAGGCAATGTCAATAGATTCCTTACACGTGCTGCTTGTGAGCAGCGCTGCCCCGTTAAAGGTATCGGAAAAAGCAAAAAAGAAACAATCATAAAGAAAAAAAGAAAAAAAAAGAGAAAGAATCCAAGAAAAAGAAGTGATCGGATAAAAAGTATAGCACAGAAAAGAGAAAACGGGAAGATTAAAGGAACAAGCTTATCTGCTTCTTGTATAATAACGTCGCTAGCAATATTTAGAAAGAGAGTTGTTTCTCATTCATTGATAATTGTGGAACAATCTAATATTGGATAATTGAGAAATTACTCTCGATGTTGTCGTTGGTGATGGTTCGTTTGTCGTTGTCTCTATCCTTTGGCACAAAGCACGTTTAATCCTTTGACAACTAATATTAACTTTACTGTGATCATCGAATTTTTATTTCAGCAACGAAAAGGATTTGTATTGTTTCGAGAAGATATTTAACACGAAATTAAATCGCGGAATCATGTGTATCAATAAGAATATTTTCATTTAAACGTTCGAAAAATACGATTGTATCGAAAATGCCTAAAAGATATGACAGGATTTTAACTAGCGCTAAAATTCTAATGGAATGAAATTTCATCCATGACAGCTTCCGAGAAATAGTCATGAAAATTACTATCTCTCGCCAGATTTCATTCCATGTAAAGTATTTTCCTCAAAGTGGCCGATGTCAAGGGATTAATGAGAAAAGTGTCGATTGTAATCTCGATACCTTGGTTTTACAAATTTCCATTTCTTCTGCCTTCCAATTGATCGTAATCGATTATATCATGCATTGCCTTTTATCAAAGCACAGTATACACTTAAAAGCACCCTTTTCATTTGAGTTGCACGCGATATCAAGCTGTCGTAGCGTTCTACGAGTCAATCCAATCGATGAAACTCGATTTTGTCGTATTATGTCCTCCGTGAAGCGGTTATCGTCTCGAGATCGATCGTTCGATAGCTTTTGTCTGGCTTCGAACGAGCTCTCTCAATGGAATAACGCGATTTCCTTTCATTAATATTTTATGAGTGATCGCGTCGGTGATTTTTCATTGATGGTAGTACAAGAAAGAAGGAAAGTCATTTAACTTGGTTAATTCGTATGACGTTAAAATTTAAATAATTAAGTTTTTCTTATTCTTTTACGAACGCACTGATTTTATTTGTCTTATTTCTTAATTGATCGATCGTGATAAGAAAATTTAACGGAAACATTTAACTGGTAATTTTAAGTGGAATCTTTTTATGGTGGAATGTAGAAATGGAACTGGCAGCTGCACGAAATAATGCTTACATTTTCAGGAATTACGAAAATATTAATTTCAAAGGTCGCAAGATAGTTGCAATAACTCAACCATTTGCGGTTTATAATAAATTATATAATTATGGTCTTTATTTAATCAGTCAAAATATTGAAACGTACGATTAAATGTATAATGCTAGAAATAATTATACACGATACTAAATATATTATAAAAATTATATTAAGGAATTTAAAGATTTATGTCACTCTCTAAGTGTTATAATGCGTATTTTATTTTGGATATTATGTGTATTTTATACACTTTAAATGTTTAAATGTTTCATAAAAAATGAATTTTATTTGATTAAAATTTTAATCATTAAAACATGATTAAAATTAATTCATTTCTATCTTCAGTCTTGATTTGAACTACTTATTATTTGAAGTGTACATACACTTTTTTCATTGTTTTAATATTTTTTGGCACTATGTATCGTGTATTAATTTAGAAAAAAGAACCGCAGATCGTTAACGACAATACACTAGAATCTAATATTGCATGATATAATAATTAATGCGATTAACAGATAGTTGCTTGCTGCCACGAGCCGAAGGTAACTGTGGCGAGAAGCAATCTCGATGGTACTTTGATCAGTCGGAGAATCGGTGCATGCCATTCTATTATACCGGTTGCGGTGGGAATAAAAATAATTTCGAATCTAGGGACGCATGCGAGTCTGATTGCCCGACTAAAATTGGTAAGACTTCGTCTAATCACATTCATCTTATTTTCATCATATTTCTTAAACATACAACTATCTCTCCTCTGTTTTGTATAAACTTTAGGTTCTTTTAGATTCTATAGTATCTTTCAATATATTCCTTTTAGTATAAGTTAACGGAAAATAATCTAACGCTTACGACTTATTAACGCTTTTCTTGTCAGTTTCGTTGTATTGCCGTTATTGTTCCTTTCTTGTGTAATTGTTCTCGATGTAAATCGTACCGCGTGCACGCAAATTGTTTTACGGATTATAGTCTAATGTGCGTTTTTTGCAAAAACAAATATATTCTTAATATACGTCCATCGCATAAATATATTTGCAATAAATTAAGTTATATACGTTGTATGTTGCTTTATTTGTTACAAAATGTGAAGAAAAAAGTTCTATAAATCTTTAAAACGAATGAAAGAAGAACGAAAGAGATATAAAATAGAATTTTTAAAGAAATCGTTCCCGACGATTAATCCAGATTAAGGATAATTTTTTTAGTGATTTTCTAAGGATTTTATTGAACTTTTTACTTCTCGGTATCAAATGCTGAAACAAGGCAGATTTCTTATGCCATCTTTGTCCAAACACAGAACAAGACACCTGTCTCTTGCCCGCGCTTTTGGGAGAATGCCACAACTATACTCAACGATGGTACTACGATTCGTACGAACAACAATGTAGACAATTCTACTATGGTGGTTGCGGCGGGAACGAGAATAATTTTGTTACCGAACAAGATTGCTTTAACAGGTGCCAAACTACTACCAGCACCATCACACCACCGGAAAAGGACGGATTTAGACCAGGTAATACGTTTTGTAGCTAAAATATCGGATATTTTGTCTGATACAAATCGAATATTTGCGGATGAAATGGAGCATTGGAATTAAATGAATTAAACATCAAAATGCGAATTTAAAGTTTAATACGTAAAATTTTTCAGACTTCTGCTTCCTTTCAAAGTATTCCGGTCAATGTTCCGAAGAACACGTCAAATGGTTCTACGACAGCAACGATGGTGTCTGCAAGCAATTTGTGTATAGCGGCTGCCAGAGCAATGGAAACAATTTCGACAGCCACGAAGAGTGCGAATATCGATGTGGAGATGTTCAAGGTTTGTATCATTACACATTACACATATGTGCCTGCGCTTTCTTTTGCGCAGTTCAACCAATGTTATTAGCTAGTGAAACTTTGAAATTGAAAATGAAATTAGAATTAATAATGTGGTATCTTGGAGAGATTATTTAAGAAAGACCCGATAAAATACAGTGCAGATAGAAAGTGGAAGTGCTGACAGGCCAGAAGGGACGGGAAATTCCAATAGGCCAAGTGGTCCATCAATATGTCCGCGGTTTTCCATAAAAATAGTTACTTGGAAAAGACGTACGTGACCATCGTTGGTCATGGACGGCTGCGGAAATCGTGCGTGTGGTGGGAGTACGAAAACTGTATGATAAGGGGATGTCTTGGTGGAGAAAGTCAATTAGTCATTGTTTGTTACTTGAGAGTTAGTTGCGAGCGAGTTGAAAGCGAGTTGCGAGTTAGTTGCAAGAGAGTCGTTAACCATTAATTGTCGTGTGAGTTTTTAGTTGTGAGTTGTGAATTGTGAATTATCAATTTATTTGTTTTAGTTATATTACATTACTACATTAAGCTCTAATTAACTAAACATCGTTTTCCTGTTTCAATCGCTGTAAATAAATCTATCATAAATAATAAAGACCACTATAATAAATTCTCTTGCACTAGAGTAACAAGACAGCAAAGGACACGAAATTCTGAAAATAAACTTTACAAATTGCAAGTCGTCTAATTATAATTTGACAAAAAATTAAGAAATAATTATTTTAAATATAATACTTACTACTAGTTTCTCTGACTTTTTACTTCTGTTTTCAGATCCATGCACTCTACCCAAAGTCATTGGTCCCTGCAATGGTGTCGTTAGACAATACTACTACGACCATCAATCAGATTCTTGCTACGAATTCGAATATAGCGGTTGCCAGGGTAATAAGAATCGTTTCCAGGATAAAGGGTCCTGCGAAAGGGTGTGTCAGAAACGTGTTCAAACAGAAACACCTGCAAATGTTACTATCGCACCTACTGTATCAGTTGAAATTGCTCCGAAGAACCCGATTTGTTACAAGACTGTCGATCCTGGCTCTTGCAATGGC
Organism: Bombus confusus; assembly: GCA_014737475.1. Classification (NCBI taxonomy): domain Eukaryota; kingdom Metazoa; phylum Arthropoda; class Insecta; order Hymenoptera; family Apidae; genus Bombus; species Bombus confusus. Next base: position 1,020,114 of record JACXIV010000148.1, read on the forward strand.
GATATCACCGCTTATTACTATGATGCACACAATCAGTTATGTCAGGCGTTTGTCTATGGCGGCTGTGAAGGAAACGCGAATAGATTCCAGACGGAAGAACAGTGCGAACGTCTTTGCGGAAAATTCCATGGTCAAGGTATGTATAGTGACTTTTATTACTATTCAGGCATCATGGTTTGTGAGACTATAGCTCTATATACAGGATACTACAAAATTTATCTGAAAAATATTTACAAATATGTATATAGAATTGATTCTAGACATCAAGATAATGACAAAATTTTAACGGATTTATAGATATAGCTATATTTGAATCTTTTGTAATGAAACTTAATTTAACAGCAATTTATCAACATTATTAGTTATGACATAACTATGGCCAAATTCTAAATAGGATTCGGGATAAGAGTGTATTTTTAGAAATTTTAGACATTTTAAGCGATTTTATTGTCGTTTTATAATTCTTTTTACTATTCTTAGGACATTTAATAAAATAAAATTCAGTAGTATTATATAGATATATGATGATTATATAGAACAGACTAATAAATATTGATTCTATTTAAAATACATTCATGAATTATTGTCTAATTTTTGTATTGTCTAATCAGTAGATTATCGTGTACAATCTAAGATAATTGGATAATTATTTGAAAGATTCTTCTGTTATGGAACTTTATTAAATCTTTATTAAAAAATTCTTCTTACAGATATGTGTAATCTACCGGTTGATTCTGGCGTTTGTAGAGGCTCCTTCGCCAAATACTACTACGATTATGTCAGTCGCGTTTGTCGCGAGTTTCTGTACGGCGGATGCGAGGGCAACGCGAATAGATTCAGCACGATGGCAGAGTGTGAATCGATTTGCATTCATCACGAAGAACCCGTGCCACCTGGAAACGGCACCAGCCTCTCAAGCTTGTGTAAGTACTTTCACTCGTTTGATTCGCAAAATTCCACCCAAACTTACTAACAACGTAGACGATCTCCGAAATCTTTAAACGAAACGCGAAAGAAATTCGAAAGAATATTACTCGAAAAGAATTTCTCATAATTTTCTTTCAATAAATCTTTAAAAAGAAATCGGAAATTTCTTTTCGAGAGAATAAAATTAGCTCGCGACAACAATAATTTTGAACAATGATGATCCAGCGATTTGCAAAGAACCGGTCGACATAGGATCTTGTGCTTCGGGTCGACATGATTATACCAAGCGATTCTACTTCGACGACGAACAACAAACATGCCGAGCGTTCATTTATACTGGATGCGGCGGAAATCGTAACAGATTCAAGACCTTCGAGTCTTGCATTAACACTTGTCTTACCAGTAAGTCGAGTAAGTCGAGGAACGGTGTTTCCAAACGATCCAAACAATATTTTTGTTATACGTTTAATATTCTAAGCTTCGAACATGGTGAACACATTTGCATTGTATATCACTGTACATTGTAGCCTCAATGTTTTATATGAATGTTGTTTCAAATCCTCGTACATACCTTTTCCTAATATCCTTTTCCTATTTGGGGCGAAGGGCACGATAAATCACATTTTTTATCTTTTTTTTTACAGACGAATGGATTTTAGTTTAACTATTTAACTTTAACTATTTTACTTTAAAATATTCCTTCTTAGTCATAAACCGACATTAAAATAAAAAAAAAAGCGGCAAATAGATACACATGATGTCCGTGACCAGCGATGTTCATTTGTCTGAAAAACTCTGCTTCTTATTTTTCCACAGTTTTTATTTCTCAATCGTTCATCCTCTCAGCTATACTGCTCCTAGTTGTAAGCTTCAAAATCTGTGTAATATTGCTTTCACCGCAATATGTTTTTTATTATTCTTTTATTACTACTTTTGATATACATTTTTATATTTTTTTTTTTTTTCTATTGTAAGAATATTTGTATTTTTCTTTGCTGTGACTGTAATGGGTGTTTTCATAGCTACTAACGAGATCGACTCTGAAGAGACCGAAAAGGATCCTTGCGCGGAAGCTCGCGAGGAATGCAATATGATTCGTTGTCCTTACGGCAAAGAGGAGTTCGTAGATTCTCAGGATTGCGGACGATGTCGTTGCTTGGATCCTTGCAGGACACAGGTTTGTCCCGATGGCACTAAATGTGCCATTACTCTGGTTGGTACCGAGGATGGCACCGAATACAGAGGAGTTTGTAGATCAGGTAATTGGAAACATTAAGTTCTTTATATTTTCTATATTGTCTGTATTGAAGATAAAAAAGGAAAACACGCGGTAGATCGATAAAATTAAAAATACCTTCTCTTCTTTTTTAATCTTCTTTTCATTTATCGATTTCAGATCCAGTTACAACCAAATCCACTTACAAGAATCCAAATACCCATATCCATCCTAACTTTGTTAATTTTTCCCTCTTCTAACGAAAGTCTGCCTGATTTCGGTTGACAACAAGTTACATAGTAAAGTAATTAAACATTTATCTGCTTTTAATAAAAAAACAAGCCGACTTTAACATCTAGAATTGGTGGTCCTCTTTTTATCTCGTAAATTAAATGAATTTTTCCTGGCATGATTTAACTTTGCAACTTATCGCTCACATTCACGATAAACATATTAAATATATGACGAAAAATTGTTATGTGAATGACGTCAGATAATAGTTTCGCAATTACTATTACTTGTATAATTTAACTTTATATAATATAATATAATAATTCGTTTATAATTTAGTTACGAAACCAGGCCGCTGCCCGAGCGTATCGAATAGCACAAGATGCGAACAGGAATGTCTCACAGACGCAGATTGCGCCGGAGAAATGAAATGTTGTAACAATGGCTGCGGCACTTCCTGTCTTGAACCGGCTGTCGAGGAAGTTCAAACGACTACACCACGACCGGTGATCACTGCACGGCCGGTTGGTTCGGAACCAGCCTCGATCAAGCCACCGGAAGAACCAAACGTTAGCGCTCAGGAGGGTGGCTATGTAACATTGAAGTGTGTTGCTTTCGGGAATCCAAAACCAACCATTACGTGGAGGAAGGGCACAATCCTGGTGAGATTCTTATAAACTACAAAATGTAATTATAGTTGTAGAAAACACGCGTTCTGTCTTAATTTCTATAATTTTCAATTTCGTCGGATCCTGAATTTATAGTGAAATCGGAAAGAAGATTGCAAATAAGTGAAATTGAAATGAAATTGAAAAAAGGATTAAATTTTATCGGATCCTGCCTTTGTAAGAATAAAAGACTAGAAATAAATGATGTTAGATAAGGATTAGAGTATTAGAAAATTTAAATATTAGATGGAATTGTGATAATAACGAAGATTAATGTCTCCAGATTACAGCTTCAGAGAGCAGGCGTCGCATATTGCTCGATGGCTCTCTTCAGATTATTAATTTAGACCGATACGACGGCGGAACTTATGTCTGCACAGCTGACAATGGTTTAGGACCACCGGTAAGAGTGGAATACCAATTGGTAGTCACAGGTACGTACTATACGTTAAGTACTGTAATAAATACTGTCTTGACGTTTTGCAAGGATGAATGTATCGTGCATCGTGGACTTAATGGTTGATCTCTTTACTTGATCTTTTAGTAGTTGATCTAACCAATTTTATGTAGAAATGTTCTGTCATGTGTTTAATAGTAATGGCACGTTTTAATTGCTCGCTTTAAAAAAATTGGAATTAATTAAAACGAGAAGAAAATGGAGACACAAATATATCCATAAACCGTGGCAGAGTTAGCTTTACCTTTAAACTACCTTTCTCTGCAATAATTGGTGATGGTACTCAACATTCTTCTCTTCTGCATGCTGTTTTCTCTCACACACTATACAGAACCGAGAGAACTAGCCGCGGCTATCATTGGAGAGCCTAACACTAGCGTGACGGTGACCATGAACTCCCCCATATCTCTACACTGCTACGCATGGGGTTGGCCTAGGCCTTTCGTCACTTGGTGGCAAGGCGATCGCATGTTACCACTGTCCTCGGAAATTTACGAACAGGATTCCGACTACACGCTTTTGATCCGAACCGTCACGCTGCCCACGTTGGGTGTTTACACATGTCAAGCGTTTAATGCGATTGGCAGAGCTGCCTCTTGGTCGGTGACATTACAAGCTGTCGGTCCAGTGTACAACATCAATCCCGAATACGAACAATATCTCAAGTATCTGGTCGATCCTCCTAAAAAAGATGAGAATATTCTGTATGCCGGGTATAGACCTAACAGAACTGAAACTACTGACTTTTATACCTATGGATTTGTGCACACAACCAGACAAACACATATTCCTACGGTCAATCCTATTGGATATACTACTTCGGATTTTGTTTCGAGGTTCAGAGGTGAGAGGGTACTCTACTGTAGTCTTTTCCAGCTTTCCCCTTGCACCGTGTTGAAAGATACCGTCAAAATATTAATATACAATCAATCAGGATTTTGATGTTTTACAAATTCATGAAAATAATGATTATTTTTATCATAGAATTATTTATAATAGTAAAATGAAATAGAAGAAAGGTTTTGTTTAATACTAGAATTTTTTAATTCGTAATTCCTGCAATTAGTACAAATTTGCGAATCCTATAGATAAAACTGATGCTGACTTTTATTGAGATGATGTATTGAACAGAATTGACGTATATCTTTCGAGATTACAGTGCACTTTAGTTTTTCTCTCTTTTTCTTTAACGACGCGAATGCTTCGGTTTTATTATATGCTATACTGACCATCCTTAATTTGCTTGCATGTATGTTTTTACTAATAATGATTATGTCCAATTTATGTACAATGTTTATGTTAATAATAAACGTCGATAAAAAGAGGTAAGTACGAAATCTATAATATATTCAAATTACTTTCTGTATTTTTTCTTTCTTTTTCCTTCTTTCTCTTGACAATTTCATTTGCAAATATTTCTTAATGTGAAATCAATTATTTCACAGTGCCTGTCACGGCCAACATATCGATAGGACAAAATCAATTCCCAGAAGGTAGTGACATTACTATCGCTTGTAACGTCGATGGATATCCGATTCCCCGAGTATTTTGGTATAAAGATAACGAGCTGATTCACCAAAACAATCGAATTCAAATTACTGGTAAGTACTTTTATTTAACTTGCATTATTGAATAATTCATTTCTTCAGCAGGAAAATCGTTAAAAAATGTGTGAAATTTGATTTCCAGATTTGAACAGACTTGTGATCAGCGACGCAAATCGAGAAGACTCTGGTCAATACCGTTGCGAAGCCAACAACGATTATTCGTCTGCTTTTGCGATGGTGGATATACAAGTTGCTGGTAAACCTTTGTGTTTTCTATATAATGTACAGAAGAAAGTGTACGAAAGCTGAAATCAAAATTAATTTTTACTGATCAGTATAATTTTAAAGTGACATTTTATTTATCATTATTTTATTTACACAAATTTTGAAACAGCTATAACTTTTAAAATTAGAAATTGTGGAATTTCGAGTATTCAACTTATCAGTAATAATATATGCACATAGTTAGACAGATAAAAGCTCTCTTAAAAAATAAAAGTTTATTTCGACAGTAAAAGAAGTTCAACTGTGCAAGAAAGTGCAACCATCTTCAACCGATTCAAAATATAAAAATTTTCAACAATTTTAACATGACGCTATTTTGTCACGAAAGAAACGAAATTGATTAAAGTTCAAGAAATTATTTTTCTGTTCCTAGGAATCTTCATTCACCCGAATTGCCAGGACAATTCGTTCTTCGCGAAGTGTGACTTGATCGTGAAAGCAAGATACTGTACGCACAAATACTACGCGAAGTTCTGCTGCCGATCCTGTACCGAGGCCGGCCAGCTTCCTTCCAGAGGACCTCATCTGAACACATCGAGAAGGAGGCGAAGGTACATCCTGAAGAATCTCATCTAAGATCATCTTTCGTTTGCTTCCTGCGAGCCCGATGAACAAAGCAGAGCAATTACGATAAGGTCTCTCTTGCATAGTTCAATTAATATTGTTAATAAAATTTGACAAGTCACAGGTTTTCAGCACTAATGAATTTTGAGAAGAAAGAAAATAAATTCCCCAAATTATGAAATTACGAATTGTTCTACTTGCATGGAATAGAAAAATTATTAAGAATTACACGACATGAGATAGTGAAATTATTAAAAATTCTACGACATAGAATTATAAAATTACTAAAGATTCGATGGCACAGGATAGTAAAATTATTACAAATTATAGGATGTAGGATCGTAAAACCTCGAAAGAAACGTTTGCAATCCATAAATTGTAGCTTGTCAAATTCACTATTCTCATGCAAAAGAGACGTCTGAACAAAAGAAGACTCGGCTCTCAAATATATCGTTACTAGAGAAACGAAGGAGGACGACGACGAGGCCACGTGGTCATTCGATCCGATTCGAGGACACAGAACTCCTTTGTCTCGAACGTGTGCTGCAAAACGTGACGTTAATTCACTGCCAAAGCCTTAGAACGTCTATACATAGATACTTTTAATATATAATTAAGCAACAGCGAGACGGAAGAGTGCGAAAACGAGTTGCACAACGAGACATAAAATGATTCTATCGTTGCTGTTTCTTCTTTTCCTTCAATTCTGTTTCAACGTCGTCGTTCGTCGTTGTTCGTTTTATGTATGTATATACGATCTGACGCTGGAATCCTAGTCGGTCGAAGCCATATCAGGATAGGAATGATCGCTGTCCTCCGGGGAACGAGAGAAAGCGCATCTTGATCGATTAATCGATCGATAACATTTGCTCTTCTTTTCATTTTCCTTTCCGTTTGGTTCGCGTTCCAGTCGTTGGCCATCTCAGAATATAATCTGGAATCATGCGATGAAATACAGAAATTGAAAGCCGAAATAGCTAGTGAAGATATAGTCGAGGAAAAATAATTTATCAATTTATGAGTAAACATAAATCCTAAACCATCTTTGTTTGAATATCCAACCCTTGCAGAATTATTTTTCTCTAACGTAAAAATTTCGACAAGACTCATTAAATATTCTAAAATTCTCTCTTTTTATCGTCATTCAATGTATCCTGAGTTAAGAAATAAAAAGATTCAAAATTCTAAAAAACTCCATTACATATTTTAATTCTAGATTTAAAATAAAAATCATACGTTTGCGATAATAATGTATTGTCTTAAATTTGAACAAAAATTTAAGCTCTTGAGGATAGAGTAAAAGATATTCGCAAGGTTCCAAGGAAGTCGTCACGATGAATCCACACGACAACGCGATGTATCGATCAATCTGATTCTGCAAGTGAAAGAGCTTCGTAAAATAGACACGTCAGGGGAACAAAGAAAGTGTCTCGAAAGAACGAGTTAAGATCGCTATATCTTGTTTTCTTTTTTTAAGCGGATAGATCGCATTAAGCGATCGCATAAAATGAAAAGAAAAGAAGAAATAGGGAATCTCGGAGAGAGAGGAACTTGTACCTATTTGTATGAAGCATACAAATATACGCATGTTACGTTGTACAATATAAATAGTTTATTACGCAGTACACCATTTATATACTCTATGATACTGTTACTACTTATATCTCTTATCGATATTCCGATATATTGCCATAACACGAAACAATCCTCTGTCACGGTTGAACGACATTTTACGATTATTATAGCGACTATTAAGAATGGCGAAGGTGCAACATCGTGACGACAATATGCTGGCTCGTAAAATGAGTAAGAATGGGAGGAATTGGGAAAAAAGGAAAGGAAGATTGATTCTTTGCTAATATTTTCATTTGAATTATTTTAATTTTTGCATTTTTACGTAGTTTCGTTCTGAAAATTGTATAATAGATTAATAAACATATCGATAAAATTAGAAAGATTTCGGTGGTTACAATTTTATTTGCAAAGCTCGTTAAAAAGGGGATTGAACACTTAAGTCGTTAGAGATTAATAACAATTTACAAGCATTTATCGGTAATTCAATCACGATACGCACCTTCTTTCACCATATTAACGTGTTGCATTTATATATTTGTTCCTGAACATTTTAATCGTAATGTTAACTACACACTGTTACTATGTATAGCGTATCATCTATCGTGAAGCCTCGATGTTTGAGAATAAGAGCATAAGTTGTGTCAATTCCGAACTTATCAAAAAGTAGCGTGAAACTCTTATATAAAATTATTTCCATTTCTTACACAATATTGTATTCTAGCAAGTTAGAAACGAGATATTTCTTTTTGGTAAAGCTGATCCCAATTTTGATATATTATCTCTTCTTCGCAAAAATATAAGAAAAAATTTCTATTACTAATTGAGAAAAAAGAAGTCCAAGAAGGTTCAATCAAGAAAAGGTTAATTTCAATATAGAGTGAAAAAAGGTTACATATCATTGAAAAATTGTATGCGTATTTCGTTCCAATATCGCTAAGAGATAATTTATGCTTTTAATCTTGGAGTGTCGCAAAAATATCAGTAGCTTGTAGCGTATCAAAATTCTGAAGGAAGGTACCAAAAGCATTTATAATTATATATAAATATTATACATATACCGTAAGCGTAAGTTTTACTCGATAATGGAAAAAATCCACGGAACTGTAGGAAAAAAAGGACATTCTTCTTTCGTCTGATCGTTTCAGTCACAGTAAATGACAGTGCCTTATTAGAAACCCTTCGAAAGTGTCGAGGAAGGAGTGCTAAATAGAACTTTACATACAGATTACCGTTAGTGTAAATACGAAAATAGTAGTATACGCGAAGCAGAACGAATTGTCTGAAGATTTTCAATCGTAGAAATTTACTGATAGTCACTGAAAAGAAAAAGATATTAGACGATCGTACCAAAGTGTCAAAAAACTATTCCTCCGATACTTTACGTTTCCTTATCGAATAAAAAAATATATATTTATTCGTATATTATTTCCTAATTACGTATCAAACGTACGAAGGCCACAAGTGGAAAATATGACTCGAATCAGATTTTTTCTAGCAAGTCTTTTACAGAAGAGCAATTTAAAAATTCGATATTGTTTTATGTATTCGATATTATATTAATGAAGTTGAAACAACATAATTGTTCGTTTCGTACAAAACATTATAGGTTTATCATTTATTAAAAGATGTCATTTTTGAATTATTTCATATTAAAATAGACGTAACAAATGTATAAGAGACATATTAAAATTTTATATTAAAATACATTTAACAAAATAATCAGAAAATCAACAAAAATGAACTTGTCACATTTTTCCCATGTGTGGTCTTTATGTATAGTAGAATCTAGATAAAATTTGGAAATTGTGACAATCACAGTATTGCTTTAAAGAAAATGAAGCATGTAAATTTTCATATGTAAAAATTTCTAAGGCGCTGGTTTCTCCAAAAATCTTTTATTATCGTTTTCTTCATTTACCCGGAGGAATCGTAGCAAGAAAGGAAAGAAACAAAGAATAATGGAAAGATATTGAGTACTCTTCTCCTCCGTACTCCTTTAGATATGACCAAACTAGACATAACACGATTGTAGTAACGTAGCAACATGACATTATTTAGTAAATGTATAAATAGCATAAATTTTCCTAGTTTACATAGATATATCCTACTGATTGCATATCGGTAACAAGCAAAAAAAAAAAAAAAATAAAAAAAAGAAGAAGAATAAAGAAAATGTAACGTAGAAAAGAGTGTATCGTGTTTATTACGAGAAATGATAACGAACGGAAAGAGCAAAAGGTAGATAACGTCAAGCAAGTTGTTTCGATAGATTCTCTCTATTCTATAGTAAATAATTTATATTTCTACCGTGTGATTTTAAAGTCTGTACAATGGCAACGTATTCACTTATACGTTATACACTGGACATGTATATAATTATCCCTGTATTACGTACTGTACTCGTTTAATCGACCTATCTTACAGACCGCTGGACAATTCCTTGTGGAAACTTTGTAAAATTCGTAGAAACGATCGTGATCGGTTGATTCGTTGATTTTCAATCAATTTTCCAAATATCAGTGCGTTTTCTTTTTGTAACACAAAGGTAGTGTGATAATGATAATTAACATATAGTGATGTTTAGAATGGCTATGATAGTTGTAACGATATATTATAATTATATACGCAAATAATCAAAGGATTTAAGATAATACAATAGAACGATTGATTCGTGTAATTAATAATTTTAGTCGGTTATTTATAACTTGAACTTTATGAATTTAGTCGTTTTGGAAAATATAAGTGGAAATAGGATCTTTCTATACGAGTAATTTTTAAATTCATTTCACTTCTTTCTCTACGCGTTTTACAGCTTTGAGAAACGTATTTCATTTAATTTCTACAGAATAAAGTTAAACAAGAATATGTAATGGAACGTACCTCGCGTAGAATCAACAGAAGTCTTTCCAAAAAAATTTTGTTTTAATATTCTTATATAGACTAAAGAGAGTAAAGAAAATTCTGAACGAGTCAGCTACGATTTACGATTGTTGCTACGAATACACCGACGAAGGATTTAAGCGTAAGTTACACGAGAAAAATACTAGGAAACAAGAAAATTCGCCAAAAAAGGAGAAAAATGAAAGAAGCGAAAGAAAAATTAGATTAATCATACAAATTCGTGTCTTTAATGTATTATCACACACATCAATGTGTGACAGTGCTAAAGATTTTAGTGAGTGTATTTGTAAGTTATACCTTAGGTAACGATTAATATAATATAAATATATATATAATTATATATATATATATAAAATAAAGGTAGAAGTGAAGGAATGCTACTATACAAACATTGTATGGACAATAATAATATATAAGATCCTTAAATATATGATTAAACGATTAGCATGATTATCTTTCTTATCGGGGAACTTTGTTGCTATCAGCGACTTCTTGATGAGGATTATTCTTTCTCGTAATTAATAGGTATGTGAATTTTTCTACCAACATTTTGTTGCGTCTAAATCCTTATATCACACTGTTTATTTAATAATTACAAGTATTATTAACATAATTACTATATTAAAACTTATTATTATTGAATATAATATTACGTATTATTCGAACTATTCTCTTTTTTAGTAATGTCCTACAGTTTTTCTATGTTCATTTTGGGCAGAAGTTCGCATAAGATGGCGTTTATGCTGTTCTTCAACGATCACAGCTCTCTCGATCCTCTCGGTAGCGAGTCTCTCGATCTTCGCGAATAATTCCGTGTGCACGGAGATACATTTTCGAAAATCCCTGCGATCCAAACGGTACACTTCGCACACTTCAATCGCGATCACGCTTGCGACTCTTCTTTGTTCACCAACTAGAAGCGCTACTTCTCCAAAATGGGCTCCGTCGTCCAGGTGACATATCTATGGAAAAAAAAAGAAAAAAATTAGCTTCGGAAATGATGAAAATAACGAATACTCGTTATTGCCTTAAAATAATTGAATCTTAAGAAACGGGAATGAGAAATGAGTTGAGAGAGAATTGTGTCTCGCATCGAATACCTTTTTTGTAAAAAAATTCTCTATATCGATCTTCGTACTCATTTTATAATTACTGCGAGATTCCTTCAAACAATGAAAATGACAAATTACAAAAATATATCAGTAATAATCATTTTATTCTAATCTCAATTAGTCCGTGAGAAAACTATAATACGCCTATTAGCTTACGATCAGTATATTTATAGACATGGTATAATTTTAACTATACTCCATAATATTGATCATTACATAGATTCGTCAATTGTCACACAATTTATTCAACCTATAAAAAGGTAGTCACAGACATCAACGACAAATTACTTAATAATAATCACTTCGGTTGAATGCAAAGTAGCATGAAAGATAGCAGGAAGCATGCACTTTAAAATGCTTTTCGTTCTAAGTCGATATCTCAAGTGGTTCCGGAGATACAGCGATTTAAAGCGGCGCGTACGATTTTTCGCGAAAAGATGAATGACCGAAATTCCCGGAAACAGCGTGACCTAGTTATTGCACGTGCTTACGCGCGTAGTACGGTGCACGTTCCTGACTAGCGCGCATGCGCGTGTGTGCAGTAGGTTAAGGAAGCCGCGTGCGAAAAAGAGACTTGAGAGTGTGAGAAAGACAGCGATAGCGAAACTCTTCAAATTATCACTCATTTTAAACTGACGTATCTTAAAAACGAAAAATCGTAGGAGCTTAAATCAAAAAGCATTTTAAAGAGAAAGGTTCGATCTTTTTTTTTTTTTTGTTGTGTTAAACTCAAGTAAATTCTAAATCGGGTAAGTACCTTTATGAAAAATGAAATGTAATGTATACAAAATGGAGTTTAATGGTATTTGTGCGATAACAAAATTGAAAGAAAATAATTTTTTTAATATTTTCATATCGATACGTGTATAATTACGTTTATAGAGTAGGAGAAAATTGGAGGTATGAAAACGAAGGACATTTATGATAAGACATTAGGAATTTGGTTTTGAAACTAGGGAAAGTATTTCGGGAGAAATTGAATCCAATGGTATCAATTCGATAATAAAATTGCAAATAAATGTTTTTTTTAAATATGTTCTTATTAATTTGTGTATAAACATATTAACGTGTATAAACACGTTTGGACTAGGGGTTGGAGATATAAATAGAGAAAAGTTGATGTATGACACATTAAATCGATACTGTAATTTAAAAGTTTAAGTTAAAGTTAATGGAACTTATAAATTTTTCTTTGGTTAGAAATGTTAAGAATACACAGAGAAATGTTGAGTAGTCCTACCACATACCTCTTTCCCAGTGGGTGTTAGTACAGCGACAGTTCCAGCAGATAGAAAGAACATACAATCGCCATAAGCTCCAGCTTTGATGATCACATCGTTCGGTAGATAAAGCTCGAATTTCAAATTCTTTATGATGGATCGTAAAACGTATTTGGGTAAGTCTTTGAATATTGCTACATTTTCCACTAAACGATGGCTCGATTGAAGCGCAATCTCTTGACGTAATTGTTCTAGATCACAACGATTCGTTAATTAATTATAAATCTTAATTAAGAAATAAATGAAATAGTAAATTATGTTTGGTTACCTGATAAATTAGATAAGATAGACTTTTCACGAAAGTAACTATTCCTGAAACGATAATAGTAATAAGCCAGAAGGCGAATCTTCATGTGCTTTGGTAATTGTTTTTGACTCGTGTAAGCGCTTAACTGATTTATTATTTCTTGAAATTTCGATGCCGATGCTTTTTTTCCTGCTTTTATTTGAATCAGCATCACTGAAATGAGATTCAGGTACTATTTAGAGATTGTAAATATATACGTACGTGTGATACTTTAGAAAATATCTTGCCTGCAATGTAACACTCGAGCACTCTGCCAATGAATATAAGAATAAAGCTCAGTACAATGTGTCCGTTTGTTCTTGGCACGTAGCCACCGTAACCACTCGCTGCTAACTTATCCACGACCATAAAGAGTGCAAATTGAAACCTGGAAGGTATGCTGTCGCTGTCTAATCCTGTCATCCAACATTCAGGACATTCCTATAACATTTATTAAATTATATTACTATAAATTTTCTATCTACATTTTTGTAATTCTTAGAGGCTATCATTGGTGAAATTTCATCTCATGTGAATTGTGTTTTAATATTATCGTTCTGTAATAATATTTATTTGTTGCAATGTTATTATTTGCAATCACTAAAAACAATTATTTCTCTACTCTTCATATTGAATAAAAGTAAAACATTTAATTCCGCTTGTTTAACTACATTAATCTTTTTACTTTAAAAAAGATGCACTGCTACGAAGTTTCACCCATGAACATGATAAATTATTAAACGTTATTTATTAACTAGATTTTGAAATCTAATAACGGCTATTACTATATATTTTTTATCGCTTACTTCCGGTAAAGAGTTACTGAAGTGCAAAACTAACACCGGTATCAAATAACACAGACACGAAGACCAGTACATTATGTAGAATCCCAGCATGAAGGTGACAAACAGTTCGTAATAGAAATGCATCACTTCGAAATGCTAAAATGTCGAATAAAGATATCCGACAATTATGTACGCGCACAGTTAAAATTACTTATAAGTTTTTAAAATTTCTTTTAAATTTAAAAAAAAGGAGATTACGTTAAAAAACTCGAAGAGTCGCGTATTAACGTAGCCATAACGCGACAGCTTCAAACAGGGTAAGAGATTGAGTAGAGAAACTAAATGATTAGATTCTCTTCCAGGAAGACTTCGCCATGGCAAAGTTATGTGATCCCATGGCAATGAGGAAAGGATATCCAATATAAGGAAGGTTTTTAAATAGTTGCTATGATAATAAATCATGTTATTTGTACTTTTAAATCCATCAACTTTCATCCTAGATATTTTCTAATATCACATGATATTTAAATCGATTAAAATTCAAATGAATAAAAAAAAACTCTATATGCAAATTCTGCAGTGTCAAAAAGATATGTATAAAGAAAGTACATGAATATCTTGAAGTGAGCCAATTCCACCTGCATAAGTTTCTTGTCGTAATATCCAGTGAAGCAGTTGCACACTATATCCATCCAGCAGAAAGCGTAGATTAAAAAATTGAATTTATCCATTCGAATTCTATCGTGACTCATGACGACAAAACTGACCGAAAATGGGATCGTCAGAAAGCTGACCATATATACCACTGTCATTACAAAGTCCCATAGAAATCTGAAAAATTTCTTCAGTGCTAGCAGTATCTGTTTAATCGCTTTTTAAAGAATATTTTCTATTTTTTCATTTATGTCCTTAATTTCATAGGTACCTCCAACTGCTGCAAGGATGAATAATCCACCAATGTCTCAGAGCGTGCCTTCTTCTCTCGGCACACACGTGCGCCATACTGTCGAATAATATTTTCGCCCTCGGTGTTTTTCCATTGATTTGGGACATGTTTATCCATATATTTTTACACGTGATGTCCTCATCTGAACCGAACATGTAGTATTTGTCACTATCTTTCAAGGCACATATATGGGACTTCACGATGGAATTCATGCTTTTCTCTTCAAATTGTCTAGCTAGTTATAATATAGCAATTTGAAACTCGAAACTTCAAATGTGAAATTTTAGATCTGGAATTCTAGCATTAAATCTTGAACTTTTAATTGGAAGTTTCGAACGCTGAACTTGGACCTTCGCCCTTGAATCTTGAGCTTTTAATCCCAAACTTCGAACTTCGAACTCTGGAGTACGAACTGTAAACTTTAAACTTTGACTTTGATCGCTTTCGCACAGTTCGAGTACGTCGCGAATATAATGTAGCGTAAAATTATTTCGATATCGCCTTATTTCTATCACAATCCAGCTTTTTCTCGATTGCGGATCAAAATTCATAACCTGAAGGGTTCTCGCAATTTTCAAATCCCGATCCGAAGTTTGCAAATATTGAATCGATATAAGTGAAAACAGGCAGGAAAGAAATGAACGTGAGGAAGAAAATAATGAACTGTCGTTTATTAAAAAACTCTCGACGATAAAAAATATACCCAATCATATACCGCCGTTAGAATACGACGAGCGCCTATGAACTAAGGTACATGTATACAAATGAGTGCACGCTATCGTTTACTCCGTGCAGCGATGTTTCTATAAGGATCGATCGTGGTTTTGTGGCAATTTTTGTTAAACGATACGTAACTGCTTTTGTGCGTGTGCCGATCACTCGAATCAGTCATCGATAATTGACGAAAACAGAACGCGTCGTTGGGAAGAAAAGAAGCATTGATATGGTATGGTACCGACAACTGTAAGTTCGAATGTAAGAAAAAATAAAACAAAATATTTTAGAATTCGTTTTAACCCTCCAGTCAGTTTGCTTGCTATGTTTAATGCACTTTCATTTTTGAGCATCATTTTTCTGGAAAATATTTTTTTACGTACATATGCAAATTACTATGAAGCCAGAATAATCAACTTCATCGAAATAAGTTTAATTTGGCTTCTGGTTTATTTTGCTTTAAAACCAAAAATATACGGAATATCAAAAGTAAACCGTTGTCCTTTTATGCATGTTCCAATTCTTTGTGCATGACTGTGAAAATTTCGATAAATATGTAACCCTGTATTCTAAAACTAAATTTTTACGAAGTAGCATTGAATAATCTGGCTTCACTCGTAAAATGGTAGAACATGCTTCAATTAAATATTTTTAATATTTAAAATGAAAAATTATTTGTCTTATGTTTTATCTAAACTGATATCTAGACTACTGAAATATTCAAATTTTCGAAAATCTAAATTTTTCCTGTTGGCCATAGAAACTGCTCGAAATTAATGTTTAAAAATTCCCCCTAAAATCTCAATATCTTTAGTAATATCTTAAACATCTAAAATACAAGATATTTAGGAACCACTCTGCAATTATTTGAAATATTCACAATATATCGTTTTAGTCTTTACAAATTTCGTTTCACGTTTAAACTGTTAAACATGAATGCTTCAATCAACAACAAATAAACGACTATTTATCGTATACTTTTACAAAATTCACGATCGCTTACACAAATACTACATAATTACAAAATGAAACGGACGAAGGTAGATACTATAATAAATAAATTATAAAAAAACACTAAAATTACATGAATTCTTTACAATTCTTAACTTTTTAACTTTTGGAGGGTTAAAACAGGCGCCTAGAGACATGTTTGTTAAAAAAATAACCAACTAGTCAGTTAATTCAACTATCAGTCTTCCCGGTTATTCCTGTTTGTCGTTTGATATATTCTTTATATCTTAGGTTTAAAAAATACGACACTGAGATGTATGTTATGTATGTGTAGCGGATCAAAAATGAGTTTGATCCTACAACATTTTCGGTTTCGATCACGAAGAGGTTCATGTTTCGTCCCAGGACCTACCTACGGAGTCATCAGTAAGGCTTTGCCGGTAGTCTCTGCCTTAAACGTAGAGGCCGCCTCGTTAATCGTGGTATATTTGAATGTGTACGCGTGTTTGACCGTTAGCAAGAGTGTGGTCGTCGCTATGGCCCTCTGGTGTTAGCGATCGGCAGCCGGATCGCCAGGGAGGTATGCCGTGGTCGTTGTCGCCCTCGACCGTTGGCGACCGTAGGCTGCTGATCCGCCACAAATGTTTCTTCCGCATCGCGAGTACGATAAAATTGTTATTCAAGTTCGAGTTACAATTCTAGAAAATTGTACGATCACAATTTTCGTAGCTACAAAATTAAACTACTTCCTAAGATCGACTTTTTCTTTTCGTCGATTGATGATTTACGCGAAATTTTCACATTTTCCAGCTTTTACGTCTATTAGTACAAACATCGAGTCGTATATATGTATTTAACAATCACGCTAACGAGGCCTGGGTATTGTTTTGTTTGCATTTTATATATTCAGTATACATACAAATAACCGAGATCGAAACGACGATCTCTACTTCTTCAACTCCCATCAAACGAATTATTTTCACTTTTACGAGGATTGTTTTGTCCGTAGAATATCTTTCAAGGATATCGAAGTCTAGACAAATGCTTTTGTTATAATTTGTGTA
Organism: Bombus confusus; assembly: GCA_014737475.1. Classification (NCBI taxonomy): domain Eukaryota; kingdom Metazoa; phylum Arthropoda; class Insecta; order Hymenoptera; family Apidae; genus Bombus; species Bombus confusus. The sequence continues at coordinate 1,037,623 of JACXIV010000148.1, forward strand.
AATCATATACGTACACTTTGAGAACTGATTTTTGTAAAATGTAGAGAAGAGATTTCATTAACATACAACATAGGTAGTGAAAATCATAAAAAATTTTAATTTGGAAGTTTCTTCGAAGAAACCCAACTTATCTTCGGAACAAAGCAATCCCCCTAGCAACAATTTCTAATACCAATGCAACTTCCATGACTAATCTACAATCTCCAATAATTTCAATAATTGTTCGATACACATGACACAGCATAAACACCGAATACGATATCGAATTCTTAAATTTTCGAGAGAATTTGAAACTCTCTCGGAATACACCGGGAGAAAATGGTCCATGGTACGATATGAAACGTACGAAATCGTTACAAAATCGTTTATAAACGATCAAACACCCTTTGAACGTCCTTCTTCTTACGACTATTCGTAATATTACAATATGAGCCAAGTACAATTCAATAGTACGACTCTAAAATCACCTCTTTGGGACAAACCCCACTGGCTGTCTTCAAAATACGTCTTCAAAAATCGATGAATTTGCGCGAACGAGTCCTTGAACGTTATAAGGTGGATCTTATAAGAACACAGTTTCGAATATCGGTCCAATTTGTATTAACTTGAAAAACCCCATTGTGAACTATACCAATGAAATTATTTTCAGTTTCATTTCTTCTTTCGTGGATTTTTAGATCCATTTGGTTATATTAATTTTCGAGTCGATCTTTTACACGTCGATACCGAGTAGTTCTCTGCTATCGGCTCTCGATAATCGACGACGTAAACTGCGACGACGGAACTCCTTCCATCAGACGGATGCGCGTTTCACGCGAAGGCTTGAGATTGAAGGAGGCCTGTAGCTTTGATAACCTTGGTCCAGAAGCTCGGAATTCGGTGGTCCTAGACACGTGCACGAGCACACGCTCACGCAGTCATCCGTGTCGTGAACTATGGGCACGTGGCCAGCTAATAGTTTTCCATTTACAGCGACCACCTCACCGTCTAGTGTTAACACGTGATGAGAAGTTGGTTGAAGCTCTTCGTCGCGACGAGCGTCACCCGTGTTCCTGTTTAATAATTAAGAAAGATTAGAAATTTCAGAATTTTTCAGGGCTTTCAAAATTCATGATTCAAGATTTCAAGTCATATGACTTGGGAACATACAATCGCTAGCAATACTTTGATATTTCGCCAGCATTGTAACAAAGTTCAACGAAATTAGGAATGGAACTCTCTTATTAAGTATAATATTATAAATACAACTGAAGAACTTCTCTTAATCTTTGGAAATTTTTAATGAAAAGAATTTCGCTGTGAATAATTGAGTTTTTGTTAAAAGAAACCCCCTTTGCTTTTTGACCATTGAAGAAGTGAAATAAATGGGAATATGCTCAAAGATATCACATAAATTTCTGAAGAGTAATATCTTGGACGTGACCTACATTTACAGTGTGGCCCGAGGAGACAGAGTGGCGATAAGTAAAATGGGACAAGTGAGATATATGTACACGCTTTGGTGTGAAGGAATATGTACTTACATCGTCATAAAGCGGAGGACGAGTAAGTTTATGCTGGCAGCGACGACGGCCAGGCCGAATAGTATAAAGACTAAGCTTAAGGCCACATATCCAGGTTTATTGGAAAGTGCATGATCATTCTGCAATGTTTTTATCACAAATCAAACATTACGAAACTCTTTCGCTAAATTTCAATATTAAGATAAAGCGAATGGAAGAAGAAATACTCTTCTATCAACAAAAATTAATTCAGGAACTAATAACAACGAAGCAATGAAATTCAAGCAACAAAGAAGTTCTTGCTAAAAATTAACGAATTTTAACTTCTTCCTATGAAATTTCGATAAAATATCATGGTTACCAATACGAATTGACAAAGACTTGATAAGATTTCGATGAAATATTGAATTTATTGTTAGACGCATTTACCTGTAAGGCGACGTAATCACCAAAACCGATGGTAGTCAGCGTGACAAAACAGTAGTAGAAACTGTCGAAGTAGCTCCATCCCTCGTAACGTGAGAACACAGCAGCTCCAGTCGTGATAATTATACTTGAAAGTAAACCAGTCGCGAGCATTAGATTCATCTCGGTTGCTTCTGTTTTTTGGCATCTTAAATATGTCTTTGCTCGTTTGATGACTACAGAGGCGAACTTGTTCAGACGTTCACCGATACTCTGGAACATTACCAGACCGAGAGGAATGCCCACCATGGCGTATGCCATGCAGAACGCTTTTCCTCCTATTGTGACTGGCGTTGAGTGTCCGTATCCTTGAAATTATATAGGAAATCGAAATGAAATCTTATGATGATCAAGAATAGAAATATAAACATTTTTTAATACGAAAGTTTCTGATATAAATAATCCAGAATATTTCAAATTAATTCATCTGGAATAATACAAAATGCACTATCAACTAAAAGTTTTAGATTATTACGTGTCTTATAAAATCTAGGAATTTATTATGTATTTTATAAATACATGCACATTAAAGATTCCAAGGTTGCAATTTGATATCGATTATCTACGATACATATTTAACTTCTACTGCACAAAATCAACATTCTAAACACGTAGCAAATACGCTTGAGGATATCACTAGGACTCACCTATCATAGCAAGCACAAGAGTCGCGAAATAAAAGGCACCAGCGAATTTCCATTGAGGGCCTGCTTTGTGTGGTTTATTTTCTATTATAACAATCTCCAGCATTATATAATCTTCCTGCGTGATGTTGTACTTCTTGATCATGTTTCTACGAACCTCTAAAACCATTAACATAACCACAATTTTCGATAGTATTATTATTATTATTATTATTATTATTATTATTATTATTATTATTATTATTATTATTATTATTATTATTATTATTGTTATTGTTATTACTTATGTATATATTGTATTATTCTTGGCTACATATTTTTCTGTTAATTGAGAATTACAATTTGCAGTTATGAGAATAGCAACCCTAAATTTATCCTTCCTTGCTATTTTTCATCCCAAACTCTTAATATTATATTTAATTACATACTTAAATATTCACAAGCGAAAGATGCTACTAATTACTGCCTAAAATATTCATCTATGAAAATATCGGCGCTGAATATCATACTGCGCATCCTATCTCTCTATTTTCAACGTTATATGTTTACCTTAATCCCACGCTTAAACGCTGACACGTGAAAATATCAAACCCGATGCAGCTGATATGAGCGTGTGTATTTATACTACCCCTCTATATATACTACCGGCCTTATCTCTTGTCATCAGTGTTCCATATATTGCTCATTTGTCTATTCATTTCCTACGCTTACTCTAAGCATTTCTCACATTCACATGCGTAAACAGCGAAACAAAACTCGTCCAATAGAAACTTTCGATTCTATGTATTCTACCTGTTTCTCCATACTTTCACTATCAATTCACATCACGAACGTTCCATATATAACACACATTCTGTTTTTCACAGATATATCTACCAATCGCGTACTCAAATATTCACATGTGAAAATAAGCAAACAAAGTTTATACAATAGAATTTTTGAATTCTATATATTCTGCCACTCCCCACCCCTATGTACATTTTCACCCTTAACTTTCATCGTCAACGCTCCGTATAGCATTCATTTTCATATCAATTTTCTACCAACAACACATTCGCATATTTACACTCGAAGACAACGAAACAAGTCTCACCCGATAAAAACTCCCAGCGCTTCCTCTCCGTGTTCGACTCCAACGCGTCGAAAACCGCCGCGCCAATCAGCAAATAAGTAAACGTACACACTACCAACGACAAAGTTCTCACATTCTGCCTCTTCATCTTCACAGTCCGCCAACCACGAGAGCTGATCGGCTCGTGTCGAAGAACCGCGAAATCCGGCACACCTCTCGACGATTTGTCGTCACGTTTCTTTCTACACGTTCGATTGCACGAACACAGACTGCGCGTCGTTCATGCTTTTTGCAGCTTCAGGAGAACAAGTAGCAACATATTCTTTTTTTATACATGCAACGCTATCGATCCTTCGACGACATGTCACGGACTGAAAGATTCGAAGAGGAAAACGTCGGGACGCGTGCACGATACACGAAGGCCAGCACGACTTGGACGACGCTGGACGATTCGGAGAAGTATTGATCAAATCCATGAGCCACGGTAAGCTCCATGGAAACGTAACCACCAGTGCTGCTGCAACAAGGCTGGCTATCGGTAAGAGCGGTGTTGCAGTAGAAAGAATCGGTCAGGAATCAGGCAAAGAGATTTGGTGTGGAGATTGATAAAGCAGAGTTGATATTAGAACAAACGAGGTGCAGAATAAACGTGACACGCAATGCTTTCTCGTGTCTCGCGATTTAGGCGTCGGCCTGACATTTACAATTTTCGTATCATATGTAACATTACCGATTAAGTATAGTTGTAGTTTGTATCAAAATGAAATTTTCCGATTGTATACAAGTCAGTTACCTATGAAGTTGCATTACAAATTATCTGTTAAATTATATGATGTGTTTTATAAATCTTCTATAAAAAAAGAAATTGAAAGGGGAGAAGTTTACTATAGTAATTTTGGAATATTATAAAAATAGTAACTTTTGTAGTGTGATAATCAGTCACTGTGGATTTTTATACATTTATAATATCGAACAATATACGTATAAAATATCCAAAGTGAAGTAACTAATTAGTATCTAATTATAGAATCTAATCTAGATATAATATTGAGTGGGTGAAACATATTTCTGCTTGAATTCCATTTTTTTAATTGTATTCATAAAATATTTTGCATATACATCCGTAATCTAATGATAACGCAGATTTTCCAAATCTTTAGAAAGAGATCACTTAAAAAATCTTTATTAATATCCGTATATAATCCGTATATATTCAAATAAAGCTTGTTAGTATTAATAAATAATGCTAATATCTTACAAATAGTCATTACAAAAACTTACTAAAAAATTACTTTAATGAAAACTAAAAAATATTAATTAAAAGATATTCTTTATTAATAAAGTATTAATTTTTCAGTAGTATGAGTCGGTCACTGGTCAGACACGAGTTCCCCATTGGATTAGCGGTGGAGAAGCAACTCTTTCAGCTACTATGGATAATTCAGGTGATTTTTTACCGACCGGGAGCATTGATAAAGACACCCTTTCTTTACACCCTTCTTACACCCTGTTAAAAAAGGAATTTGCTACTCGACATACAGTTTCGATTTAACTTTCTGGACTAGTACGCGTATAATCAAGTTACTAATACTACGGTCTAATTTTATGAGCAAGTTACGACTTTGGTCGTTGTTTATGCAGTTATTTATTGCTCATATACCCCTATTATTTCTCTCGAAGATCGCTTAATTTCTGCGTTCCTTACTTAGATCTAGAAATCAAAATCAAGTCACAGAAATCACTGATATTTCTGTGAATTTTTTATATTATTTTAAGTTGCATTTTCTTAGTATCTATCTGAAGAGTTACTCTTTACTGGATCGTCAAATGGAATGTCGTGTGTTATTCAAGACGCGTAGGAATGAAGAAAAAATGTATAGGAGTGACTTCAGATCTAGGTTAAAGGTGAAAAAACCGTGGAAGCGCACATTTTATCGAGCGTCGAGCACGTGTCAATACAATTTTTCCCTGTTTAACGATATTAAAATAGTACTAAAACTTTACAAAAATTTTCCCTTATTTGATAATATTGCAACAATATTAAAACACGAAAATTTTTATAGAGGCTAAAGAAGTATTCGCACAGCCTTTATTTGCCGATAAATTGTTTTTATCATATTTTTATTTATTTATGTAATATATATACAAGGCGGGGCATTTTAAACAGGTCACCTGAATAACTCGCTTGTTTTTTAAGATAGGAGAGAAGATAGGAGTATTCCGAGACAATTTATTTTCTATTGCAGTTGACTTTGGGTAACCTTGAATGACCTTTATAATAGATCATTGTATTCGCCTTGAAACACTCTATCAGGATGTAAGTAAGAAAATACACTGTTCCATTTAAAAAAACAGAGTTGACCTTCATATCTCCTTGACGCCTCCACCTACAGAAAAATTGGTAATACCAGATTATGAGATCCCCGATACCAAGTAAGTTTGGTCTAATGCATTTCTCCTATCTTCAAAAACAAGCGAGTTATTCAGGTGACCTGTTTAAAATGCCCCACCCTATATATGCAATTTCTGTAGCTATTCTACATTAAATTCAAATGTTGAACTACAATGAAAATCGAGGTTCTCAAGAACATCCACGATTACCGGATAAGTCGCGCAATGATTTCACGTTCGCGCGTTTCGTAGCTTTATTGCGGTTACACGTCTTACAGAAAGATGTTTACGAGCCAAAGTTACGATCTGGCGAAAACAGAAGGACTCTGTTTATAGCGATAATTTTTTTTTTATACGAGAAATTTATATTATCGAAAAACAAAGAGAACTTCGAATCAGGATATTTGCCAAGTGAATACTGTAGATGCATTCGCCTCGGATTGGATATTTCGGAAATTTACACTTGTCGCTTCTTTATTCGAAAACTTACACTGCCAGAGATTTCTGGAAAAACAAAGGACGAGAAATTCACTTCCACTGAAAATTCGATAAAATGGAACAATAACTTCTGCCTGGTAGTGATTTGTGTAAATTTTTCCTGAAACAGCTCTATTGTTATTTTCAACCGGGAATTGAATAAAACGTTAAAAAAAGATTGATAAAATTTCGAATTCCGCTTTTTAGCCTTTGGATTGCATGTACAGTGACTTACAAAATCACTGGTCTCATATAAAACATAATTAATCTATATTGTCAAAGGAAAAATTAATCGATCAGGATTATAAAGGCTTAAATGAATTAAAGTTAGGAAATTCAGTCAAGTTTGTAAAAATACGAATCTCATTTATGAAATGCATGAAATCAAAGAATAACGAATATAATGGAAAGTTTAATAACACAAATTCTAAAATTAATTTTACTATTTATAAGATTTTTGTTATAATAGAGAATAAATGGATTTCTCATGGACCACGCATATATATAAAATCATAAAGGCATGAATTATAAATTTAATTTGTCAATGATTCTTTAAGTTTGTTTCATTATCTTTGAGTATATACATTTTCAGATTAATTTCAAATTGTATCAATATAGTTATGATAACTGTGTTTTATTTCGGAACTAATGAAATTTCAATGTTTCCTATAACACACTTATGAAAGGTTTCTACGAGTTCAAATATGTAGTTTCACGAGCCACTGAATGTTAAATTCATGTAATTATTTTGAAAGCAAAGATTCAAACAGAACATTGAAAAGTTGAAAAACACGTGCTGAATGGTATACAAAATGCGATTTCAACTCCAGAAACGTGTGTAGAGTACAAACGATGGTGTAAATGTTTATACTGAATGGGGTTTCCGTTCGAGTTTCACACTTGATATTTCAGTAATTTTCTTTCATCTTACGCATCCTACATAGCGAATTTCTACCAGTTTTAACCTTCATTTTCCCATTGTTCCGGTTAAAACTACGTTTTGCGAAATCCGTGGTGTGTAATTATTTCCTTTTCAAATTACAACTTGTATCTGATAGAAGAAAACAACAATCATCAAAGTTTCTCAAATCGACGAACTTATTAATTACATTTTAGTTAAAGGAATGACAATTATCTTAAAGAATTCCGCAGCCTTTGCCCATTGAATTAAAACCACATAAAATTTCCAACGTTTTACACTTTTTCAGTAGAATTGAGGAGGATAAGCGATTTGTATGTGATAGCAAAGACCATGTAATGTTATATCATATTAGGCAGATTAGCATAAATTATTAGGAAACTAATTAAACCAGAATTTTTTATCGATTCAAAATAACGATACGAAACACGCAATAAAATGTGTAGAAACTATTTATAAGGTAAAAATAAACTACCAATCATTATCTTCCGTGATAGTCTGATTTAAATTCCATTAAAAAAATATGCAATAAATTAAAAAAATCGAGAAGTCCACAGAAAATTTTAATTTGACTTTATTATAATTCAAAATTGTTATAGATGTAGGTAGACAGGTGCCTTATCTACTAAATGTGGATAGTCAAGTTTTATTATGGAATTTTCAATAGAGTATTAAAGTTAGAAAGGTGAAATATTTGCATGTGACCCTGATTCATCGGTCAAAGGTTGTAACTGCCGCTCCCAGAAAACAACGACGATTCGTCTTCTCCTCCGAGGACACTTTTCCAAGAAAATTATCCGCTGATCTCCACAGGGGTCATGCTAATCGAAGGCATTCGTACAAAACAATGCTTTGAGCTCGATTGTTAGACTATTTGCATGCAGATACCATCCCAGACGAGTGATCTTGTTTGCACGAACGGGCGGATAACGAACGTTCCCCGCTATATCGCTAATAATGAACGCCACACGGGGCTGCTACAAGGTGAAATAGCAAGAAAATTACCGTACGTTTCGTCGATCGTTAAAGGTATCGCCTGTTTGTCAAGAAAATTGCACTCTTCTTGGATCGTGCGCAGAAATTCGCCTTGAACGCTATAGCCTAGAATACTCCGTGAAACGGAGAATGAAAGGGTTACGTGAAATAGCTTCTCCTTATTTTTCTCTCTTTTCTTGTTAATAGAATAAGTTACACGATACATTCTTTTCCTTTTCCTCTATTTTATTCCTTCTCCGTGAGAGATAACAAATAATTTTATATGCTGGTCTGGTTGATTCGTACAAAGTGATAATTAAAGTTCGATATTGGCTGGTTAACCGAGAAGACTAACTCTGCAGAAATCGATAACCGATTAATTGTTAGAAATGCAGAAACTTCTGGTAAATAGTATCGATGTTTACTACCAATATATGTTCAACTATACGTATAAACGATAGCATGAGATGGCTTTTGCATAAAGTGGTTTTTTATATGGTTATAAATAATAGTATTTACATCATAAAACGAACATAATACATTATACAACAGAAATACATTATACATATATTGGTATTTTATAGGTGAAATAATTTTTTAAATGAGTGATCATTTAATCATGAGTTATGAAGTAACTGATCTACGAGTAATTCAATCAAAAGATACAATTCAATGAGATGAAAACAATTTATTTGAATTTTATTTTTGCAATATTTGCTGCATATTCACAGTTCTTCATAATCGTACATTGTGCAAGATATTTCGCGTCCAATTTAAAAATTCACATTTGCGAATATCATATCGTTCATCGATGAGGACAACGTGCTTTCCGATCATAAAAGGAGAAGCTTGAACGAACGAATCGTAAAGGTTCGATGTGAAAAAGAGTCGAGATATCGTTGCCATTCAACGGACTGTTAAATCAAACATTTAATAAGATATGCAACGAATAGTGCAGCTGCTATCGAAGAAAAGGAAACATTCTACTGGGACACGATATAAGAAAAGTGGCAAATAAATGATCGCGAAGAGATGCCTCTTGCGTAAAGGACCACGAAAAGGGAGACGAAGTGTTCGAGTAGGGGCTGACGAGTTAGTTAGCTTCGCTTTTTATCATCGCAACAAATGGACTGAAACGACGAGGAGAAAGAAAAAAAAAACGTGACGATACGGTGCGACGATAACTGAAATCGCTCCTGATAAAACTTGAAAACTAATAACATCCGCCGTTGCTTTGTTTGAATCGAGTTCGACAAACGTTGATATAATAGCCCACTTTTAAACCGTGGTGTTGTATTCAAGCATCGATACTCAAACACTTTGGAAAGTGTAATCAAAACTGACCTCAGATAATGACCTAATAATGGATGAATTCGAATGTTCGATATTTTAAAATTCATATTATTCAACTTTATGCTTCGAAGTAACTTAGATAGTTGAATTAAAAGATTTTCATATCTTCATATTTCAATTATTTCGACTTTAAGCTTTAGAGATTACAAACATGACGATCTGATAGATGTGCTGCAAGTAATTTAGAAAAATAATGTACACTGTGAAATTCTGTTTGCCTGATCTCGTTTTATGCGAACAAAAGCTAGTTTCAGCTAGTATCTGACCAAGTGAACTACATCTACTTACTTCAGCCTTCGGCCAATTAATTTAATATTTTTTAATTAATGTATTTATCATAGCAGTAAGTAGTAAGGAGAAGTATCAGAATTCTATTAGATAATATTGTGAATGGATTTGACCAGGTTATTGTCAACGATTGTGTTTCTTACTTACTACAGAAGCGATCACAACTTTAAATATATCAACAGGGAATGTGATTATGATCCTATACAGAATATCTCATCTGTTGGAAGCCCCTCTTTTATTAACATTGCCATTGTCAACGACCCGTTTTTCTTTATTGGAACATAGATCCCCCTTTAAACTATTTTATAGTCCCAATATTCGTTCATCTCGTGGAAAATTGAGGGATAAGATATATAATAATGTAGGGATAGGATCAAAGTATAGGGCGAGTCATCATTCGTAGCAATCTCCTCCTGGCATGACCTTTTAGTATAGCGAACAATCGGTATCGCAATATCAAACTGATAGCTACGATTTTTCTTCCTTGCTATGGAGTATTCAAAACTTTTATAAATAACTTCGAAGTCGTTATTTAGTCAACTATTATTGAATTATTATTGAATATAAGAAAGATATTGATATATTTATATAATAACTATAGCAAACCTAGAGAGATTTCATGGTTATATAAACATCTTTTTAATACAGGATACCACGATACGGTTCTGACATATGGATCAAATCATGGCAAAATTTTTCCACTGTCATATAGCAGACACTAGACATTGTAGTATGATATTTTATTGATAGTAATTGTAGTGTAGATAGTAATTGTAAATCGACGTTCGCGGTTCAAAAGTGAAGATGTGACGCAAAAATAATTGGAAGCGAAAACGCGAGATGGCAAATTGACGTGTGTGAAAGAATAAGTATATGGAACGGGCCTAAGCGAAAAAGCTCATTTACATGTCAGTGACGTGCTTGGGTCTCTTGTCGCCCGCATAAATTTTCCGTCGTGTATCTTCGTTTTTCCCTTCATCGGAAAAAGAGGGAACTGAGAGTGCATTTGCCGGAACCAGCCACACTCTTTTTACACCGCATAAAAGCTTGACATTGATGCCTTGATGTATCCACGGTTATGAGAAATGAACTAGACTCGGCGACTTTCGTGTGTCAACAATTTGGCACGTTAAAAGGATGTCTGGTATGGATTTATTCTGTATCTACTATGTATCTTATGCCATTTTAGAAACCGAGAATTCATCTATTTCTTCCTTTCGATTATATCTAGTTTTTGTTACCTACGGCTAGATTGCAAGTTTTAATACAAATTCATATTTTTATGAGCGCGACTAAATCAGTGGAATATAGTCAGAGATTTGTTTTATCTACTAAAAATTGTAACGAGTAATCTACTATATATATTCGAGAATCGTATTATGGTTAAAAGAGGATGTTCTTTAAAAATAAATTTGGAACAATGTACAACTAATCCGGAGATTAAATTTCACAATGAAATTTCCATCTCCTTTGACCAAGATATTAAACAAAATGACGACGATGAAAATTTAAAAAATTCATAAACTGATGGAATTTCCAGAACTCTGAAATCCTGAACGAAAAATGCTACGCGTTTATTATCGAAAATTCGGCGCTTCTCACGCCCAACCGGACCAGGTAAACGGGATTTTACGTTTCACCGATCCTTGTACGCAATATATGTACGTCGAGATTAAACGCCCACTGATCTTCCTGTGTGTTATTGAAAAATTATTCAAATAAATTCAGTCCATCGGTATTTCCTGCATCGTGTGGCCTGGCTCCAAAATACCGCACCGTTATTGTTATAGAATATCAATCATTATTGTTATAGAAAATAGACAAGAATGAGGGCTATTTGAATCGGGAGATCCAGAAGGAGAGATATCCTTCGGAATAACGAATAATAATTTTGGTAGACAGATTTTGAAATGGTAATGAGCGTAAAGTTTAGGAAAGAACAACAATAAGTAATAATTTTGGAAGATAGACTTAGGAACAATAATTGACATATGAGATTTGATGTTAGAGTGTGATAGAGATGTGAGATTTAATATCATCGCGTGAGTAACGAATACGACAGCCATCTATGATTTTGAATGAAAAGAGATTTTTTAATCGAGAAATAAGGGAATCGAGAGTAAGAATTTTGAGTGAGCGTCATTGAGTACATCGGAAATTGTTGTTGTTATTAATAATGTATTATTAAATATATTTTCGTAGGAATTTTTATTCTATTATCTCTAGAGAAATGGAAAGTACGGTGAATTACGTAAGTAGTATGTAAATGTTATAATAAATAAATAAATAAACAGTGTGTAAATATTTCTTGTTGTCGTATTCGCTTTATCATTATTCCATTTTATCTTATTTAACCTTTCACAAGTGAAAACTCTGTCCGCGCGACTCAAAAGATATTTCCATTATATTATAGTTTTACTACTATATTATTATATTGTTATTTTACTATTATAGTATAATTATTTGTCAAAATAAAATTGGCTAATGAAGAAATAGCAAAGTACAGTAGTCGTAGCCGGGTATGTAATTTAGGCATCGGTTTACGGTCCTGTTCCTGGGTGGACCATAATGAGACAAAATGCCGCGGGTTCGCGACACTTGCAGACATCCTCCATGTAATTAAATGGGAAACTGTAATTGCAATCGGCGGTTAACGACATTCCCACGTCGCGTTCCTGTCATTACGCTCACTTTTCCACGACCTAGCACGTTCGAACTTCGCCGAGTTTTATTACACCACGTCGAAAATATCGTACCTGTTTCTTCGTTTCGTCTTTCGTTTGTGACCATTGTTTCGTGGGCGATTATTTAGTTTCATTTAGAAACGCTCCAACGTAATATCACACGTAATACTTTACTCGTATTGAACGAAATAATGTAATAAATTACAACTTAATAAATTATATTTTAATAGATTGTACTTTATGTCATTTTACACATTATTGTGCGTTTGTAGGCTGTTTAGTTTGTTAATGGGGCTTTATTGAACGAAGGTAGGTGTATGTGAAGCCAGAGAACAAATTCGTTAGTTTTTTATATGCTGTTATGACTTGAATTTCAATGATTGTACATAATTTTAGGATGTTATTACACTTGAAATTATGATTATTTTGAGATAATGATATTACGTTAAGTATTTCGAGTATTTGAGTATTGTACATGTCTTTCTGGTATTGTATTGCAATTTAAATTCGATAAATAACAGAAATGGAAATTTAATATCATATCAGGATTCCTTATTAATTAATAGTTTATTTAGATTGATTCTTCAAATTTATCAAATTGATCATTTCGTATAAACAAAATATAAAGAAATATCTTCCATTTCTAGACAAAATAATATAAGTGATAAGAAAATATATTCCATGTTTTGACTTACTGTCGACAATGATGCATTTTAGGCGGTGGAAATAATTTTATGTAAAGAATACAAATCAAAACTTGCTCTTTCTCTAAAAATTATATACCTTCCCATATATCGTTTTAATTTTTTGGTACATTATACTTGGTTTATTATACTTTGTAGGTATTATACGTAGGTATTATAGTTTTAATGTTAACGAACGATTCTCATACAATTCAAAAACCGTCCCCAGTGAATCTGTCAAACGTCCACGAAGATCACGCAATCACTGCGACGATCGACTTTGAATCTTCAACGAACGATCAAATTCTCTTGGCAGGCAACGCTCGTTCGATAGGAAAAAGCTCTTTCGCTGTAAAATGCAAGGGAAACTAAGGCTCTCGCGGTTAGTTCACGACGTGGCTATGGTCAATCAAGTCACGGTGATTTATTGCGCGCCTGTGCCACGAACTTGCAGTAACATTCAAGGACAGACCTCGACACATAGACGAAGAATCAAGTTCAATTACTTTTCAATCTGCCTGAACAACCAGAGTCAAGGAAACGTGCACGAATTGATAGTTTTATTGGTTAGACGAAAGAATAAGTAGCGTATCGAGCTGGCTAAAATTCGTTGAGAATAATTCAATATCGTTGCCTGTTTCGCATACCAGATGCATTAGACCAATGACAAAAAGGACTGAGAAAATCAAAGCAAAAATCAAATTAGAAGGTTACAAACTTATTGTGATTGAAATTAAACCTATGTGATATAAAATACGCTATACGTGGCATAATATTACGTTATACTGTATAGCGTTATATCATGTCACGTTAAATTACAGTACATTATATTATATCACATTATATGGAATTACGTTATAGCATATAACGTTATAATATATTACGTTATACCATACCTCGTTATATTATATTACGTGATGTTATATCACGTTATATTATATTACGTTATACTGTAATACGTTATATTATTATATTATGTTACGAAATATTATATCCCGTTACATTGTATCACATTATACTACAACACTTTATACTATATTATGTTATACTTTAACACGTTATATTATGCTATGTTATATCATATCACGTTATAATCTGACACGTTATATCATATCGCGTTATATTATATCACGTTATATCATATCACGCCATAATATATTACGTTATACCATACCACGTTATATTATATTACGTTATGTCATATTACGTTATGTTACATTATGTTATGTTATATCACGTTATACTTTAACACGTTATATTATGTTAAGTTATATTATTTTACGTTTTACTTTAACACGTTATTATGTCACGTTATATCATATCACGTTATAATCTAACACGTTATATCATATCGCGTTATATTATATTACGTTACACTATATCACATTATATGACAACACGTTATATTAGGGTACGTTATATCACGTTATATTATATTACGTTACACTGTAATACATTACACTATTATATTACGTTACGATATATTATATCACGTTACGTTATATCACGTTATACTACAACACGTTATATTACATTATGCTATATTACGTTACGTTATATCACGTTATTTTATATTACGTTATACTGCAATACGTTATACTATTATATCATGTTACGATATATTGTATCACGTTACATTATATCACATTATACTACAACGCGTTATACCATATCACGTTATATTATATTACGTTATGTTATATCACGTTATGTTATATTACGTTATACTGTAACACATTATACTATTATATTAAGTTATATTTTATCACGTTACATTGTGTCACGTTACACTATAACACATTATATTATATTACGCTATGTTATATCTCGTTATAGTATAACACGTTATATTATATCACGTATTATTTTATTTCATTATATTGTATTACGTTATACCATATCACGTTATAATTTAACACGTTATATCATATCGCGTTATATTATATCACGTTATATTGTATCACGTTATATTATATTAAGTTATACTATATCGCATTATACTATACATGTTTGAGGTGGTTATGAGTGCAAAAATGAAGTAATCGGAAATATTTTTAATAACGTTTATTGAAAACTGTACTCACTAAGGTTCTTCGCCTTTAACTGTTCGCTTGTCTGTATGCTCGGATGCTCGGAAACATATTAATCGCTTATCCGAGTGCCTGTGTCGCAGGGCGTCGCGGTCGACCGTTATCGAACCGTTGTATTCGAGTTTTGTCGGTTACATTTGCTTGGTGTTTATTTCGCCATGTTTTTCTTGTTTGTTTTTCCGTCGTCTTGTTGTTACCCAAGATGACGGTTACAAAGGTGTTTGTAACATCACAGTACCCTCTCGCGAGTGATAACGTTCTCTTTTTTTTATTATTAATTTATTTGAAACTTGCTCGATAACAATCGGGAAAACGGATATGTCTGCCGGTCCGCGTGACACACCATCAGCCTCTTGCGTTTTCCTCTCGATGCGTTTCCGGCACGACGTTTTGATCGGTTTGAGCTACGGGATATAATATTATTCCGGAAGGTTCGGTACTGTATTCGTCCGGTTTTTATCCGATTTCGTCCGGTACTACGAAAGCAGGCTTTAAACGGTCGATTGAAACGATCGTGTTTTTATTATTGACTAGAATCTTAAAGCTTTTGTCTCCACGTTCATTCACCTTGTATGGTCCGTTGTCACGTAATAAATGACGAGGTGTTATAAAAAGGCGAATGAGCAATAGCCCATTCGTATGCTTTATTAACCGCAGAATACAGACTGGACTTACTGACTAAAGGACTGGGGTTTTTCTCTCTTCATTATGATTCACATATCTCATGGGTGTGAGTCCGGTTATTATCTTTTCTCACCGCTATCGCATGACTAGGTGTTATCGACATATCCGATGTCGGCAGATGCCTGCCTTTTGGATGGCGTTACATTGTATTCGTTCGGTTTTTATTCGATTTCGTCCGGTACTACGAAAGCGGGTTTTAAACGGTCGATTGAAACGATCGTGTTTTTAGTATTGACTAGAATCTTAAAGTTTTTGTCTCGACGTTCTATCACCTTGTATGGTCCGTCGTAAGGCGGTTGTAACGGGCCTTTGATGGTGTCGTTACGCAAAAATATATAAGGTGTTGACGCGAGTTCATGGAAAACAAAAAATTTACGCGTACCGTGTCGTACAATCGATTACGGTTTTATTTAGTCAATACACGCTCTTTTACTCGGTTGACATAGTCTGAAGTCGCTTAACCTGTCGCGGGGAGAAAGAACTCTGCTGGTAGTCGGATGCTGGTGCCGTAGATCATTTCGGCCGCTGTTATTCAAGTCCTCCTTAATAGCCGTTCGGATGCCCAACAAGACAATTAGCAAAACTTCTACCCAGTTGCCCGTATCGTGGCATTTGATTGCTGCTTTGAATTGACGATGCAATCACTCTACCATCCTGTTGGACGCAGAATGATAGGCCGTCGTGCGCAACTGCTTGTTGCCGAGCAACCGGAATAACTCTTCGAAAAGTTTCGATTCGTATTGGCGTCCTTGATCGGTCGTTATTCTTAAAGGTACGCCGAAACGGGCCATCCACGTAGAAAAGAGGGCCGAGGCAACGGTCGACGCTTCCATATCAACTATGGGGATGGCTTCGGGCCAACGTGAAAATCACGATAATGTCTACGTGAATGTGCTCGAATTGTCCTGCTGTTGTTTCGAAAATACATTGACGTGTCCAATTACGACAATCTTTATTTATCGATGGCCAGACGAAACGCGTTGTCGCCAGGTTTTGGGTCGCACGTATCCCTGGATGAGACAGTCCATGTAACGAGTTAAATACGCTGCGCCGCAAGGGTTTCGGTACGAAAGATCGCAAGCTGTCGTCGCCCGATATGTCGCAATATAACGCTACGTCGTTGTCGGGAAAGCGCATCTTTTTAAGACATAGCGCGCTTGTGATGATCTACGGATTTTCCAATCGCTTCGATGCGGGATAACGCGTCGGCTACATTGTTGTCAAGTCCTTTGATATACCGGATGTAGGTCGTAAACTATCCGATATAGTCTAAGTATCGAAATTGTCGCGGTTTACATTTATCTAGGTTTTGATCGAACGCGTACGTCAGGAGCTTGTGGCCTGTGAATATTACGAAGCTTCTTCCTTCTACTGCGTGTCTAAATCGCTTGACCGCTATGTACATCGCAAGAGTTCGCGATCGTATGCGCTGTATTTTCGCTGTACAGGAGTCAATGATTTCGTAAGGAAACCTAACGGTTGCCATGTATTGTTCACCTGTTGTTGGAGCACCGCTCCTATCGCGAAATTAGATGCATCTACCGCGAGGCTGATCGGCGCGCCAGGTACCAAATGCGCTAACGTCGTGGCGTTCGCGAGGGCGCGTTTCGACTCGCGGAAGGCGTTTTCGGCTCGTGTTGACCGCTCAATGAGCGCGTTGCTCTTTTTTAAACCCTTTTAGCAGGTCGTTAAGTGGTTGGAATGTTTCGGCGGCCCCCGGTATGAAACGTCGGTAGAAATTGATCATACCGAGATACCTTCGTAATTCTTTAGCGTTCGTAGGTTTCGGCGCGTTTACAATGGCTTCGACACGCGTCTGGCAATCGGTTTTATCCCGTCGGCGTTTACCGTGTATCCTAAAAATGCGATTTCGCTTACGCCGAATACACATTTCGCGGAATTGATTACAACGCCGTGCCTGCTCAATCGTTCGAATAACGTACGCAGATGTCCGTAAGCGTTGTTGTTTGCCATCGGAGGCAATTAGGAAGTCGTCGATGTATGCGCATACGAAATGTAAGTCGCGTGTTACTTCGTCGACAAACCGTTGACAAGTCGGCGCCGCGTTTCGCAGTGCAAACGTTGTATTTACAGCTTCGGATAAACCAAACGGGGTCGTAATCGCCATTTTTTCGATATCCTCGAGCGCGATCGGTATCTGATGGTAGGCGCGAACGAGATCGATCTTAGCGAAGACTCGCTTACCGTGTAGACGTTGCGCAGTCTTCAATGTGCGGTAGCGAATACCTGTCGGGAATGGTGCGTGTGTACAGCGCCCGGTAGTCGCCACAAGATCGCAGGCCTCCGTCTTTCTTCGGGACGACGTGCAGAGGTGATGCCCATGAACTTTTCGATGGCCGTATCACTCCCATCTGTTCCACAGCATCATCTCGAATTCCGCCTGCATCTGTTTGAGCCGGTCGAGGGCGAGGCGGCGTGGCTTGCTGCAGACTGGAGGCCCTGGCGTGGTCTTGATGTGGTGTTCCTCGCTGTGTTGGATTTTTTCGCGTCCCAAGACGGGCGGCGGACGGGTAAGGTCCAGGAACACGGCGAGAAGCCGATGGTAGTTTGACTTTGCAAAGATCGTTTTGATGGATAGGACCTCAGATTCGACCGCGTACCCTCGTGCGGAGAGGTTGGTGGTTTGATCGATGAGGCGTCGGTTTCGCGGGTCCACCAACAATCCACAGTGGCTTAGGAAGTCCATGCCGATGATAGGCTTGGGAACGTTTGCCACTATGAAAATCCACTTGAATTCTCGTCGGAGATATAGACTCAGGGACAACAGGATCCTGCCGTAGGTCGCAATGTCTGTTCCGTTGACGACGAACAGTTCGTAGTCGTCCTTTCTCGTCCCTGTAGTTTGCTCCGTGGGTACACGCAAACATCGCCACCCGTGTCAATTAGAAGGAAGTCCTCGTAGACTCGTCTGTCATAAAAATGCGACGGGTAGCGGGGCCGTCGTCATCGTACGCCACGTTTACGGACGACTGCTGGCATTTCCCGTGGTTCCAAATGCAGGGAGGTCGGCATTTCTTCGCTCGATCCTGGAAGGTCTGATGATAATAGCACCAGCCTGGTTGTTGCTCTCTCTTCCTGGAACTTGACCGCGGTCTGGGTCTTCGGGACCTGGAGACTGACCTGGAGACTCGCCGATGGTCGATGTCCACGGCGGCGAGTCGCTTCAGTATAGGTTCCATCTTGTCGAGTTGAGCTTCCTCTATACCGCGATGTTGCTCGGTTCGCTGTGTGCCAGGGATATTCTTAGCGCTCACCACCAGCCGGGCCTCATGATTGCGATCCAGTCGCCGCCGATGGCAAATGCTTCAGGCGGTGAGTTGTGCTCCTAACCGTCTGTTTCCGTCTGGTACTTCCACCATGGTGTATGTCGCCCGTACTACGCCGTTATTTTTTTTTTTTTTTATTTAGATGAAATTTTACTATCAATTCTCGATAAGAATTTTAAGTAAATTTTTCTGGCGTGGTACAATGTCATGAATACAAAGAGTTTATTGCATGCTTGATTCTAATTGAATCTAGTGCTTAAATCTAGAGGATAATGTCTTTTTAGCGTGCAGATCTGATCCGACGTGTCAAGTAATTGAGTAATTAGAGGGTTTAGGTGGTTGTTAACTCGTGTGCTATATCTATTGCTGAATTTGGATATTTCTTCTTTGACTGTGGGTATCTTGAGGTCGCGATGTATTGTTTCGTTGGTTACGTACCAAGGTGCGTCGAATAATGTTCTTAATGTTTTAGATTATAGTCGTTGGAGTATTTCTATGTTGGAATTACTTGCTGTTGCCCATAGCTGGATTCCATAGGTCCACACAGGTTTTGATATGGCCTTGTATATCATTAGTTTACTTTGCATGCTTAAGTTGGAACGTCGGCCAATGAGCCAGTAGAATTGTGTGTTGATTGTGATGTGTTGTTTCCATGTCATTCTGCTGTCCAGAATTATGCCCAGATATCTGACTGACTCTTTGTTTGGAATTGGAATGTTGTTTATCGTCACTTGTGGGCAGGTTTGTTATCGCAGCGTAAAGGTTATGTGACAGATTTATTTTCATTTACTTTGAAGCGCCATTTGTGGAACAACTTTTTCATAGAGTCGAGACCTCGCTGCAGAGTAGAGGAGGCAATTAATCGGGTCTGAGTGGGAAGCTAATAAAGCTGTATTATCAGCAAATGTTGCTGTGGTTATGTCTGTTAAAGTTGGTAAATCTGCAGTGTAGATGATGAACAACAGAGGTCCGAGGACAACTGCCTTGGGGTATTCCAACTTCTATTGGAAATGTTGTGGTTATAGAGTCTTGGTATTTTACCATGAATATTCTGTTGGTTAAGTAGGATTTTAAAATGGAGTAGTAGGTGTGTGATAGGATTTTCTTTAGTTTGAACAAGAGTCCTTCATGCCATACATTGTCAAATGCCTGCTGGGTATTTAGGAATACCGTGCAATATTTTGTCTACTCCAGGTCTTGGGAGATTTTGTGGGTTAAACGGTGAATTTGTTCTATTGTACTATGTTGCTTCCGAAAACCGAATTGATGATCTGGCAGTGTTTTCAACTCTTCTAAGAGTGGTCGGAGTCGTTTCGTTAGTATCATCTCAAATAGTTTGGACAAAGTAGGTAGGAGACTAATTGGGCGATAAGAGCTTGTTTGGTGTATTGGTTTTTCAGGTTTAGGAATAAGTGTAATCAGTGATATTTTCCAAGACATAGGAAAGTATTGAAGGCGAAGTATTGCATTAAAAATGGAAGTAATGAGTGCAATTCCTTTTGTGGGAAGTTCCTTGATGGCCTTGTTACTTATCAGATCATATCCTGAAGCTTTTTTGGGACTTAGACGACGGATTAATTCTATGACTTCCAGAGATGAGAAAGGCTCAATAGGAAGAGTAAGTTAGGTGGCTGGCAAATAAGTTGACTTTTTGTATAGGGGTACGCGCCCATCCACCTTACGGACACAGCGAATTGGAGGGATTTTCATCAAATTTACATACATAAAAACCTTAAATCGATCCAGGACGATGGAGCTAGCTAGGAGGACAGGATCCGCCGGGAGCAGCACCGCAACCACGAGAATCGCGAAAGCAAGGATATCGTTGCTGGAAGAGCAGAACGCAGACCTCCAAAAACAGCTGGAAAGAAGGGCTGTACGCGCTCTCCTCAGAAGTGCTCACAGTGCGGTGCCTCCGAGTCAGATTGTCCTCCGAGAGAGCGTAAGAAGGTCGAAGAGATCGGACCCTTCATTATAAGGGCCATTGAAGAGCGCCTCAGAGGTAGGCGACGCAGCCGAAAGGCGCGGCCGGGACAGGATTCGGTGGACTCCAGCTCGCACCATCACCAGCACCACCCAATTACCATCGCACCCGAGGGAGCAGCAGGGAGGCGAGTGGAAGGTGGTCGAGGCAAACAAGAAGAAAAAGTAGAAGAAGAAGGTGCAGAAAGTCACAGAAAGGACGGTGCGGAGCCAAGTTAACACGGCTTAAACCGCGACATGCACACAGTCTGGGAAGAGGACAACGAGCATCCCGAAACCTGGGGCTACCGCATCGATGAGGACGACCTCAGCGAAAACCCCAAAAGGAGAGTCGGTGCAGGCGTCAAAGAAGGCTGTGCTCCCTCGCTCACCGCAATCTTCTGCGGTGACACTGACCCTGAGCGAGGGGGGCGAAAGACGTCATACGCGGAGATGCTGGCAACGGCAAGAGGGAAAATCCCGCTGGCAGAAGCCGACATCGAGGCGGTTAAAATGCGCAAGGCCATGACCGGCGCTATTATCTTGGAGGACTCCGGTGATAAAGACCGGAAGAAGGCGTCCACGCTGGTGTGACATCCTCATGATGGCTGAATTATATAATATCCATCCCAACTTTATATATATGTCGGAGATGAAAGGACATCGGACCGCCCCTTTGAAATCTTTAGGCGAAATCCGCGACAATAAGCTTGGGCTCGAGGCGACAATTAGACGCCGAGCGTAGCCGCGCGGTCACGGGACGAACGCTTTGTCTAACCGAAACTATTCTTTGGGCACAATGATTACCAGATGCCGATGCATGTTTATACTATGTGCGCAGCTAGCTTCAGGACCCGCTATAGATCATAGGAATTGGCTACCGCGGACCTTCAAACGAACAGACAAAGTCTTTCTATCACCTTTGTCGGGAAGATGCCGAGGATTGCCTTTCCTCACGAGCGACACTTGCCGACAGCAACTTTGTCTCAAGAACGGCTAGCATCTTTATCGGATCACCAATACGGAAATTAGCCAATTAACGGCAAGCCCATTTCCCTCACTTTCGGAATGGGAGTTATCCTCGACGAATCCGATGATCTCGTGCCCTTAGACACACCCCATCATAGTTTTCTTCTGCGGTATCACCACGACGGAGAGGACATTCTCTCGTACGACTTGATCATCGAGAGTACTATTTCCGAGACGCAGAGAACAAGTGTGATTACTATCCCGTTGACCGCGGATTCGCTATCGAACCTCAGGTTATTGCCGTTAGTGTGTATTCACCATAGTTATTCATCCACTCTGTATCACTTTCATCAATAATACACGTTGACTGTATATCCACAATGGATAATCG
Organism: Bombus confusus; assembly: GCA_014737475.1. Taxonomy (NCBI): domain Eukaryota; kingdom Metazoa; phylum Arthropoda; class Insecta; order Hymenoptera; family Apidae; genus Bombus; species Bombus confusus. The sequence continues at coordinate 1,060,459 of JACXIV010000148.1, forward strand.
TGCCAACGATTCACTACACGCCCTTAACTCAGATCCTGACTACTTTGATGACTCGACATCAGAAGTGAGATCAGACCCGACTAATCACGTTCCGCGACTATAAAGCAATCGTGCATCATTTAATCCGATCGATGTCGCGAAGACCGAGCGTGGAACCCAGAGCAGCGTCACTGCCACGTTTCAATCCAGAAGTCGCGGGTGCCGATCCAGTCGCGTGGTGCACCGCCGTTAGCGTGCTTATGAAAGACGTCCGTCTACGAGGCAGCGCGCTATTTTCTGCTTTAAGTCGTGCTCTTGAGGGCTCCGCGGCCCACTGGCTCACACAAATGGTAAACGATGAAGAGTTTACCTGGCCAACGTTTAAGGACCAATTCGCCGCGCGTTTTTGGTGGCTAGGAGACAACAGCTTCGGCCCTAATGAAGATACACAAGGAGCGACCAGCGAAGGACGAGTCCCTAGGAGCCTACGGTATTCGTATTCGCTCACTCCTGAAGATGAGGTGGCAAAACCTATCGGTGACTGAAATAATTAACGCCACCTCCCTATTCCTACTGAACTTGCAAGATCCACGCTACAAAAGACTGGCACTCACGACTGACATTAAAACCGAAGATCAATTACAAAGTGAAATGCGACTCCTCTTCCACGAGGAGAAGCCGACGGCTTCGACAGAAAGCCCACTGACGGGCCCTGAAGCTAAGCGACGCAGGCTGTCAGACCCCCGGCCTAAATGCTACCACTGCGGACACTATGGACATAGAGTGGCGGAGTGCCGCAAGAGAATCAAGTCGGAACAGGCGAGGGATAAACGAAACCCAGGAGAAGACCGACCAGTCACATCGTCGAAGGTATCCTGCTTCAAGTGCAGTAAGGAGGGGCATATCGCACCTGATTGTCCGTTATCGCGGAAAAGGAGGTACGATTCCAACAACGAACGGCGAGTCGACTCCTGCTCCGTGGAAGCCCCAACTGGTCGATTAATTCATCTGGGTGAGTCGTTCCCATTTTGTTTCGATTCTGGAGCTGAATGTTCATTAGTTAAAGAGTCCATAGCTTCGAAACTTTCCGGCAAAAGAATGGCCGATGTAGTAGTAATGCGAGGAATAGAAAACACTTGCGTTAAAAGTACGTCCCAAATTTCGTCGGTAGTATCTATTGACGGTTTTACATTGGAGATACTTTTCCATGTCCTCCACGATAGTGACTTAAAACACGATATAATGATTGGCCGCGAAATTTTGAACCAAGGTTTTGACGTAAATATTACACGAAATAGCCTCTCTATTTGTAAGACGAAAGCGATCGACGTCTGTAATAGAACCGACGAAAACGAGATCCATATTAACAAAGTCGACTCTGGAGTACTTGGCAACGATAAAAACCGACTAATCTTTATCCTCGAAGAATTCAAAGATTCATTCATTACGGGTTCCCGCGTACACGCGTAAATACAGGCCAGCTGGAAATACGGTTAATTGACCCAAATGTCACCGTGCAACGGCGTCCTTATCGACTTAGCGAGGAAGAACGGAGGACAGTACGCGATAGAATAAGCGAACTAATTAGAGCGAAGATCATAAGACCTAGTAATTCGCCATTCGCGGGCCCTATGCTACCCGTAAAGAAGAAATACGGCTCAGACAGATTGTGCGTAGATTTTCGGGAGCTAAATAAATATACGGTCGCGGACCGGTATCCAATACCCCTTATCGCCGATCAAATCGCGAGATCGCAAAAGGCGAGGTACATCATTAGTCAGACATGGCTAGCGGATTCCACCAAATTCCTATTCACTCAGGGGTATACGACCCACCCCTGAGGCAAGGCCAAGGCCAAGGCCAAAGCCAGATTCGGTGGTGGCGACTCGTACCACCGCCACCACCCAATTTCAACCGCTCCCTAGGGAGCAACAGGGTGGCGAGTGGAAGGTGGTCGAGTCGAAGAACAGGAAGAAGAAGAACCAAAGGTGCAGGAAAGGCGACGGAGAACCAAGTCAACAGGGCTCCGCCGGCAACAGAGGTACAGCCTGAGAAGAGGATTGCTGGTATCCAGGAAACCAAAGCTGCAACTTCGTCGGGAACTTCAGCTAAAACTGCGAAGGGAGCACCAGTCCCAGCCCCTAGGAAGGCCGTGCTCCCTCGCACACCGCGATCATCTGCGGTGACCTTGACCCTGAGCGAGGGGGCTAAATCGACGTACGCCGAGGTGCTGACAGCGGCCAAGGAAAAAGTCGATCTGACCGATGTCGGCATTGAGAGGTTAAACATGCGCAAGGCCATAACCGGCGCAGTTATACTGGAAGTTCCTGGCGACAAGGATCGTCAAAAGGCGTCGGCGCTGGCGACACGTCTAGCGAAAGTATTGGACCCAGCCACGGTCAAGATCGCGGCTCCAGCCAGGATGGCGGAGCTGCGCGTGGTCAGGATAGACATGTCCATAGGCAAGGAAGAACTACGAAACGCCCTGGCTCGAGTCGGGGAATGCGGTGCATTGGAGGTGCACGTAGGAGAGATATACACCTATAGGAACGGACTCGGCTCGGCCTGGGTGCGCTGTCCATCGGCCGGAGCCCGCAAGCTTGCCCAGGCAGGAAGAATTGTCTTGGGCTGCTCCACTGCAAGGGTTGAGGCGATAGCTAAGAGGTCTCTACAGTGCTTCAAGTGTCTAGAGCTGGGTCACGTCAGGGCGACGTGCGTGTCGCCGGTCGATAGAACACACCTATGCTATAGGTGTGGCGAAGCTGGACACCATGCCAGAGGCTGTTCTGCCTCGACACCCAAGTGCCTTCTTTGTGAGTCACTCGGGGCACCATCGGCTCACCGGATGGGAACAGAGGCATGTCGACCGCCGAATACGAAGAAGAGGAGGACGCAACCAGCTGCTGTGCAGAAGTACGCCCTGGACACACCACATGCCGCCGGAAGTACCACAATAACGGTAAATGGCCGGGAGGAGACCATGGAGATCGTTCAGTAAATTCAATCGTCTTCGAGTCCTGCAGACGAATTTAGGACGGTCGAGACGAGCGCAGGACCTACTCTTCCAGACCATTCAGGAGAGTGAGGTCGCTTTGACGGTGGTGGCAGAGCCATACAACGTTCCCAACGCCCAGAATTGGGCCGGAGACCTGAATGGATCAGTCGCGGTATCATGGACAACGGCGTGGGGTTCATCCGGCGTCTTGCTCGATCGTGGTAACGGATATGTTGCGATCGAGTGGGCAGGAGCTGTAATGGTGGGCGTCTACGTGTCGCCTAATAGCGGCCTGGACGCGTTTGGAGACTTCCTGCACGAGGTCGGGGTTTGCGTTCGTAAACACCTCAATCGCCAGGTTTTCGTTCTGGGAGACTTCAACGCCCACTCCTCAGATTGGGGAAATCGCCACTCGAGGAAGAATGCTGTCCGACTGAGCGGCAGGACTGGGCCTCCTACTGGTAAACAGGGGCTCGGCGAGCACCTGCGTGGTGTGGAGGGGGTCGTCCGTTATCGATATCACTTAGGCTACTCCTGGTGCCTATAGAAGAGTAATGGACTGGAGAGTGGCGGAGGGAGTCGAAACCCTGTCGGACCACCTCTACATATTTATGGAGCTGAGAACAGGGACATCAACGACCTCTACGCCTGCCACGCAGGCCTTCCAGGCTAAAGCAAGAGGTCAGAGACTTCGTCCGCCGCCCAGATGGCGATTGAAGGAAAGGGTCAGAGATCTTCTGCAGGCGGCACTCATCGTGGAATAGGGACGCGCGTGCATCGGACGGAAGCGTTGAAAAGGAAGCGAAGACCCTCATTCAAGATATGAGCGCGGCGTGCAACATCTCGATGCTGCGCACCGCGCCCAGTGGTGGACGCCACCAAGCCGTCTATTGGTGGACACCGGAAATCGCGGAGCTTCGGGCTGACTGCATTCGGGCCCGCAGAAGATTCCAGAGGTTGCGTCGTAGACGGACCCGCAACGACGACTACGAAGAGGAAATCTCCCTCTGTTACGAGGCGTACAGGGAAGCACGACAGGTTAGGAGGCGTGGTCCCTCCTAACGGCCTCATCATGAAGCAAGGATGACTTCAAGAACAAGAAGAAGACGAGGATGTGCTCTGGCAGCAATTGGCATGCCGAGGCCCCGGGGCACTCCTACCATCCGTCAAGATGACCACCGTGGGGTTTTAGTCGGTTTAAGTCCGACACTCCCCCGTCGCCTCCCAGAGGGCGGCGGTGCGTCCGTGAGGATTTCCCCACGATACATGGGCCGAAGCACAATCATCGAGGACGGAACTTACCAAATTACTCAAGCTAACCAGCTTAAATATTCGAAAATGGGCATCCAACGATCAAAAACTTCTACAAGGGCTTTCCGAACACGACATCAACGACAAACTACTGCTAGGGGAATCTCAAACTCTCAAAACTCTGGGCGTTGTTTGGAACTCCTCTGACGATACAATCCTATATTCAGTCAAAACCAGGCCTACCAACTCTCGAATCACCAAAAGAATAATCAGTTCCGAAATAGCCAAAATTTACGTCCCTCTTGTACTACTCGCGCCAGTGATAGTGCGAGCTAAGATGCTGCTTCAACGAATTTGGTCATTAAAGGTCGATTGGCACGAATCACTTCCTGCTGACTTGCAGACGGAACGGAGTACATATTACGCGCAGCTGCCACGTCTTAACAACGTAAGTTTCCCACAAAAAACAATAATCAAATCTGCAGCAGAAATTGAACTAGACGGGTTCTGTGACGCGAGAGCGACAGGACGTATGGGGCATGCGTTTACCTTCGCACCATCACTCAAGATGGCTACGTTTGGACACGGCTTCTCACTGCGAAGTCAAAGGTGGTTCCACTCAAAACTCAAACTATTCCAAGGCTCGAACTGAGTGGAGCACTGCTTCTCACGTCATTGACCTCTAAGGTCCTTCAAGCATTACCACAAGATATTACACGAACCGTCTATTGGACCGACTCGACCATTGTCCTCCATTGGAACAATACGTCTCCCCATACGCTGAAAACCTTCGTCGCTAATCGTGTAGCAGAGATTCAACTCAAGACTCACACCTCAGACTGGCGTCACATCCCCACCACAGACAACCCTGCGGATCTCATATCCCGAGGCCAATCGCCCGAAGATTTTTTGCGATCAACCATCTGGCAACATGGACCAGAATGGCTCCAACATCCTGAAGAATGCTGGACAACGTGGAGTCCAATCCGACCAATCGACATCCCAGAACAAAAGAGGGCAACGTGTCTGTCCACGACGCCCGCCGACCACAGTCTACTGGAAAGACTTTCCTCGTGGCCTAAGTTAATACGAGTGACCGCTCGTTGCCTTCAGTGGAGACAAAAACAAGATCGAGGCAGAGCTCTAACCACCCATGATTTGACGATCGCACACAAGAAACTTATAAAACTAATCCAACTCTGCTATTTTTCAGAAGAAATTCAGACTCTCCAAACGAATCGAAACGCAGCCGTAAGGGGGAAGCTACAACGACTCAATCCATTCTTGGACAAGGACGGGATGTTGTGAGTTGGAGGCCGACTCAATCATTCACCAATGCCGTTCGGTCAAAAACATCCCATCATCTTACCAAAATCTTCAGTTACAGCACTCATAATCGAACATGAACACCTCATAAACCTCCACTCCGGAACTCAAGCTACCTTATACGCCATGAGAAGGCGTTACTGGCCTATCGACGGCCGCAGTCAAGTGTGGAGTACAGTAAAAAAGTGCGTCCGCTGCTGCCAAGCCAATCCACCTCCAGTGAATTACATAATGGGCGACCTCCCAGCTGCACGAATAACCGAATCTCGCCCGTTTACCACCGTCGGAGTCGATTACTGCGGACCATTCTACATTAAGGATAGGAAAGTTCGCAACCGCCGCAAAATCAAGGTATACGTAGCCATCTTTGTATGTCTTGCAGTTAAAGCAGTCCACATCGAGCTGGTCAGCGACCTCACAAGCGAGCCCTTCATTGCTGCGCTGCGAAGATTCATCGCCCGTCGAGGATTCTGCCTGACCATGCACTTCGACAACGGTACTAACTTCGTCGGCGCCAACAACAAATTACGAGAACTTCGAAACCTCCTACAATCAGATGAGCACAAGATGAAGGTTCAATCGTTTTTAGCCGACCGACGGATCGAATGACACTTCATTCCTCCTAATTCGCCTCACTTCGGCGGATTGTGGGAGGCGGCAGTGAAATCATTCAAACGACACCTCAGACGTGTCGTAGGTAACGAACTCCTAACTTTCGAAAACCTAAACACTCTCATCATTGAGATCGAATCAATCCTTAACTCCAGACCACTAACTCCAATATCCACAGATCCCAACGACCGGATAGAGGGCGGCAATCAGTTAGCACGCGTTTATGTCGATCCGTATAACACAGTTGAAAAAAAAACGGTAAAACAGTGAAAAGTGACAGGAAGGTGTATTAAAGGTTGAAGTTCAATGTAAGCAGACCGTAGTGGGTGAATAAAGCGATAGAAAACCTGGCTCGGGAGCACGTGGAAGCGCTCGGCCATATTCGTGAGGGCGGCGACAGCCCCGTCACGTGGGCTAATAAGGAACCTCGCCGCCGACCATCTTGTGGTGGCGGCTACGTAGGAACCTTTTTACCGACGGAGGCTTTTCCAGAATATTCTAGCGACGAACATATGGACGACTCAACAAAAAAGAAGCTCTACACGGTGCAGGGGAAGGATACCCCAGTACCGGCGCAGACGAGGGTAGCCAAGCGGGCCCTGCTGCGTCGTCAGCACATGACCACAACTCTTCGGGAGGGGGCCACCAGGCCCCCGTAGCAGTTTTCACGTTCGGTCAGACGACGAGGAGATGATTAAGATCTATGGATAGGCCACAGGGTACCTTTGTGGCACCATCCACGGAACCTAACATTGGATTGCATTCCATGGAAACAACATGGATAACTCGCAAGAGGCTAGACGATGAGGAGTCAGTAGCCTCGAAGAAGTCTAATGTTTCGGCAAGGTCTGAACAGAGCAGGGCAAAGAAGCGTAAACTTGCCCCCTCTGCCCCGAGTATATCTGAAGATTTAGCGCAAGAGTACAGGACTATAGCTGTCGCTGATCTCTGTGCCGAGATGGTGAGGGATGTAGAAGAGATCTGGAGGATTGTGACTACACCGTCCAACGTTAAGTCAACATATATTAAATCCCTGAAGAGGATTCAAGAACTTGAAGAGGAGAACAAAGCCCTCCGACGGGAGCTGGCGAAGATGGCGGGGAGAGCGCCACATCAATGTCTTAGTTGTGGCGTCTCTGCTCCCGAGTCGAGACGTCATCCGGGGAATGACGAGACCGATTTCAGCGCGCGTCTCGCTGCCCTGGAGAAGAGGGTAGATGATATTGGACCCTCTATAATAAGGGCCATGGAGGATCAACTCAGGGGTATACGACCCACCCCTGAGGCAAGGCCAAGGCTAGACATGACGATATCGGCCCATACCGCCACCACCACCCAATCACCTTCGCACCCTCGGGAGCAGCAGAGTAACGAGTGGAAGGTGGTCGAGTCGAAGCACAAGAAGAAGAGGAACAGAGAGGTAGGAAAAGCGACGGAGAGCCAGGTCAACAGGGCTCCGCCGACAACAGAGGTACAACCCGAAAAGAAGACAGCTAGTATCCAGGAAGCCAAAGCCTCAACTTCGTCGGGGACATCAACTAAAACTGTGAAGGGAGCGCCAGCCACAGCCCCTGGGAAGGCCGTGCTCCCTCGCACACCGCGATCATCTGTGGTGACCTTGACCCTGAGCGAGGGGGCTAAATCGACGTACGCTGAGCTGCTGACAGCGGCCAAGGAAAACGTCGATCTGACCGATGTCGGCATTGAGAGGTTAAACATGCGCAAGGCCATAACCGGCGCAGTTATACTGGAAGTTCCTGGCGACAAGGATCGCCAAAAGGCGTCGGCGCTGGCTACACGCCTAGCGGAAGTACTGGACCTGGCCACGATCAAGATCGCGGCTCCAGCCAGGATGGCGGAGTTGCGCGTGGACAGGATAGACATGTCCATGGGCAAGGAAGAACTAAGGAACGCCCTGGCTCGAGCCGGGGAATGCAGGGCATCGGAGGTGCATGTAGGAGAGATACGCATCCATAGAAACGGACTCGGCTCGGCCTGGGTGCGCTGCCCAGCGACCGGAGCCAGCAAGCTTGCTCAGGCAGGGAGAGTTGCCCTGGGCTGGTCCACTGCAAGGATCGCGGCGATAGCTAAGAGGCCTCTACAGTGCTACAAGTGCCTAGAGCTGGGCCACGTCAGGGCGAAGTGCGTATCGCCGGTCGATAGAACACACCTATGCTATAGGTGTGGCGAGATTGGACACCATGCCAGAGGCTGTTCTGCCTCGACACCCAAATGCCTTCTTTGTGAGTCACTCGGGGCACCATCGGCTCACCGGATGGGAACAGAGGCATGTCGACCGCCGAATACGAAGAAGAGGAGGACGCAACCAGCTGCTGTGCAGAAGAACGCCCTGGACACACCACGTGCCGCCGGAAGTACCACAATAACGGTAAATGGCCGGGAGGAGACCATGGAGATCGTTCAGTAAATTCAAGCGCCTTCGAGTCCTGCAGACGAATTTAGGACGGTCGAGACGAGCTCAGGACCTACTCTACCAGGAGGCCTGGAGGGATCGTGGCGGACTGCCGCTCACATTTAGGATGACGCAACTGTTGACCGGACATGGAGTGTTTGGTCAGTACCTGCTAAGGATTCAACGGGAGATGACCGATATCTGCCACCCATTGCAAGGAAGAGCAGGACACGGCGCAGCACACGTTGGAATGCTGTCCAGTATGGGCGGATCAGCGCCGGGTACTGCAGCTCATCATAGGAGAGAGTCTGACCCCCTCGGCCATTGTCAACGCCATGCTCAGGGGGCACCAGGTGTATCTCGCCGTCCGCTCCTTTTGTGAGCGGGTCATGCTCACGAAGGAGCGGGCCGAGAGAGTGCGA